>JTDE01002988.1:36528-56337 GCA_014338405.1 Paragonimus skrjabini miyazakii | reverse complement strand
TCGGTAGGTAAGCCATAATAGGTCGCATTGGTCTCCTGGGGTAGGGCCTTTTTGAATTACACAGTATGTTTAGGAAAGACGACAGGCAATCTGTTCCACTGAATGTGTAACCATCTCCTCTGTTAAGCTGGCTTGAAAATATATTACAAGTACACAATTCTGCGTTTCGTCAGTCGTCGAGAGGAATTCGTGTCGTCAATTTGGTTCGTGTACTGAAGTCGTTCAGTACCGCGGTTTGGCCAATTGATCAAGACGCTGTTTAGTGGACGATCATTCTATGTGAATCTGCTACCTCACAGTCTCCGATATTTCAGGAGCCCAAGGATCGCTGTCCGACAATGTCAACCAGAGGATCAACTGTCGTTCCGACAACTGCAGCTGAGGACGAAATCAAGCAAGCAACTGTCGATGTCTGTTCTTATTCTGGTTCTCATATTAGTAATGTCTATCAATAGGATTCGCTCACAACAGCAAATGATTCAGTTAAAAGAGAAGTACATTGATGAAGAGTTACAGTTAGAACTACTAGAAGCTAAACTGAGTCACAAGCTGGAGTTGTTGAAGATTAGAAAGGATGTAGAATGAGCCAGAGTAGAAGAGGGAGAAATCCAGTTCGAGCAAACTAGTGACCTGTAGATCGATAATGCGTCACGAATAAAAGGTTATATCGATGATTGTCAAGCCCATGTTGAACAGAACTCGACAACTGAGCTGGCTGTACATATTCCGCCAGATGCGAGAGCGACCGCTGTTAACAACGCCGTGGCGTCGGCTCTGCAACCCTTGGTTAAGAGCCTAGAGCTCCCTAGGGTAGATCTAGCTTATTTTGACTGCAATCCCAGTGTACTGGAAATTTATGCGGCAATTCGAATTCTACGTGGAGAGTAAAGTAGCAGACGATGGACAACGCCTACTTTATCTTCTGCACTATTGCAAGGGACGCGCAAAGGAAGCAATCAGCGAGTGCATTATGCTCCCACCCACCAGTGTTTTCGAGAGAGCTCGGAGGATACTGGGCGAGCTTTTTGGCCAAACTCACCACGTTGGATAGACTATTAAACGAATCCAACGCAGTTGTCAACAGTTCAGACGCATTATCCGCCTTAGCCATTAAGATAGAGAACTGTCACATTGCACTCACTGAAATGAACTACGCCGCCTACTTGAAATCGTTGAGCACTCTGGAAAAATTATCGCGCAATTTACCCAAACCTCTGCAGTTTCAGTGGACTGAGTTTGTTGATAAAATAACAGTTGGCGGTAGGGAACTTGATTTTCTCAACTTGCTCGAGTTCGTATCATCTCGAGTCAGAGTAGCTCGCAGCCGTTTCCGCCAACTGGCTAGCCGAAATGAGAGAAGTTCCCGTGATGAAGAACGGCCATCCCACCGTAATACCCCTGCAAAGAAGCCTACCCCACGTGGTTCCGTATAAGCCAGTCAATCTAAAGGACGCAAGTCCGAAGACGATTAATTGTCAGCTCTGTAAGGGTGACCATGGTTTGAGTAACTGTCGCGATTTCATTGCTCTGTCAGCCAGAAAGGTGGGCCGTTGCAAAAGTGGAAAGAGTCTGTTTCATGTGTCTTGGACCGGGCCACCGCATCTACGACTGCCGTACGCAAAAGAAGTGCAGTGTAGAAAACTGTGGGGCTGGGCACCATAGACTACTCCACAACAACAGACACCTACCTTCCGTTTCGACAGAAGGTGTGGCGCATGCTCATTGCGGATCTACCAATTCCGCACAGCGTGCAGTGATCTTGGGGATGATTCCCGTAAGGGTTATCGGCCCGACCGAGGAGGTTCTGACATATGCCTTTTTAGACAATGGTTCGGACACCACACTGGTGAGTCAAGAGCTGATTGATCAGCTCAGTCTTACCGGAAACTCTTCCGAATTAAGAGTCGCTACAATCACCGGCTCGCAAGTGATTCCGGGACAGACGGTCGCCTTAGAGATTTGCTCGCCTGACGGTGAGGACGCAGTAGCAGTCGAGCGTGCGTATTCCTTACCCAGTTTGCGGATGATGCCGCAAGTGGATGCAGTTCGAAAAGAAGTCGAAAAATGGCCACACTTAAAGGGTGTCCCTTTCGACGAAATTCCGGATAAAAGGGTCAGTATTCTCATCGGCAACGACGTACCCGAGAAACATTGGGTGCTAGATCAAAGACTAGGGTGCAGAAAACAGCCTTATGCAGTCAAGACACTCTTAGGCTGGATGTTATTGGGGCCACTCGGGTCTTACGAGCGTAAACTGACTGCTGTTAACTGCCTCCAAAGGGTGGACGCACCCATCGCCCAGCAGATACAAAAACTCTATAATGCAGAGTTCGCTGATGCAGAGAAATTTACGTGTTCTTAATCGGTGGAAGATGAGAATGCAGTGAGCGTAGTCAAAAACACGACACATTTGGCAAATGGACATTATGTTATTCCGCTGTCTTGGCGACATCCTGAAATGAAGATACCGAATAATAGGATAGCTGCTGAAAAACGACTAGAGTATCTAAAGAGGTGGTTTAGTCGTGACCACGATTAATTTTTGCGGTATACTGAGGCAGTGGAACAAAACTTTAAAAAAGGTTATGCTGTTCGAGTGCCCCCTATCCAGCTATCATCAGATTTCTCACCCAGATGGTATTTGTCCCATCATGGAATAGTAAACCAAAAAAACCGGGTAAACTACGCGTCGTGCTAGATTGCGCTGCCAAATGTAACGGACTGTCCTTAAACGACCAACTATTCCAAAGCCCTGATCTTACCGCCGATCTAGTTTTAGTAACGTTGCGTTTCCGCAGGAACCCCATTGCAGTGGCCGCTGATATAGAAGAGATGTTTATGCAAGTCATGGTCCCGGAGCGCGATCGAGGAGCCTTGCGCTTCTTCTGGTGGTCTGACCACAATATGTCACAGGACCCACGGGAGTATCAAATGATCGCCCATCCATTTGGAGCGACTTCCTCCCCATTTTGTACGTCCTATGCTCTCAGGAGATTTCGGAAGCGAGTATGACGATAAAGTAGTCAAGGCGATCTGTAACAATTTTTACGTAAACGATTGCCTGGTCTCTTTAGCCGACGTCGACGAAGCTAAGAGTTTTGTTCCACAAATTAACAAGCTAGTTGCCAGAGGAGGATTCAAGCTTCGAAAGTGGGTATCAAACAGCTCAGAGGTTCTATATTCGATACCTGAATCAGAGTGGGCTCAAACCCCAAAGGGATTGGGCGACAGTACTATCCCAAACGAACGAATGCTTGGTACAGAATGGAACCCTGTCTCAGACTTGTTTTGCCTGCTGTTTCATCTACGCGACGGGCCGCACACTCGTCAGGGCATCCTATCGTTCATCTCTTCCATATAGGACCCGCTAGGTCTTGTGTCTCCGCTGGTCCTGCCTGCGAAAGTATTGTTACAGAAACTGTGCAGGGAAGGCCTAGGCTGGGACGATCCTGTCCAGCCAAGTGATGGTAAGTCGTGGAATGATTGGTTATTATATGTAACGAATATGAATCCGGTTGAGCTTCCACAGTGTATCACAAGAAACGTGACAGGCTATGTAAATGGCGCACAGCTGCACGTGTTTAGTGACGCCTCAGAAACAAGGTATGGGGCATTGGTTCATGCAAGATTCTCCCCAAAGGTGGGCCAGCCGTATTGCGCAGTCGTGCTAGCTGGTACAGTTACCCTACCACGCCGTGAATTAAATGTGGTAGTTGTAGTGATGAGAATCGAGACGATGATTCCACAAGAACTTCAAGTGTCTTTCGAAACCGTAACCTACAGGACTGACTCGGCGGTCGTGTCGCATTACATAACAGATGCATGCACTAGATTCAATACCTTCGTTACTAACCGAATTGTTATAATGAATGAAAGAAGTCTCTCTGGACAGTGGGAACATGCTCGGTCGGCGAATTACCTAGCAGACTTGACTTCCAAAAATATTCGGGATCCGAGGAAATGGAGAGTTTGGTTGATAGGTCCCGAAATCCCACATACTCGGGATAGATCTTGGTTCGGATACAGCCCTGAGTTGAATGCGAAAGCGGAAATCAAACGTAAGCCTCAGCAAGTTTCCGCAGTCTGCCCACTGCCCATTCACTTCTCGAACTGGTTTAAACAGTTGAAGTCGTCCGCGTGGCCCTCATGCTCTAAGAGTTGTTCGTTAGAACGCGAAGGTGTCTGTAAAGATTGCAAAAGAAACAATTCGAAGAGACATGAAGCGAATTTGCTGTTGGAGGGAGTCGAGTAGAAGAGCTTTTGTCCCGTCGAGAGTGTAGGGTGGTAGTCATAGGAGACGGCTTTCATCCAATCACACTCTTCGACAAATGGGACGCCTGAGAGGTGGACTCAGTGAAAGCCGGGGACGACGGGTTCACCGAAGTGTGCATTTAAGGTGTGCGTCTTCAAACTCCCTCATGCGTTTGTTTACCAGTTGTGAGCGCCTTAGGTAGGATTAGGCGAGAACCAGAGTTTGAATTGTGACATGTCCGTCAATTGGTACCTGAGTGGAATTTTGGCGGCCGATGTAGGACATTTTTGGAGGTCAAAATTCCCCTCGATTAACCCTACCGGGCTCTATCCCGCGAACCCATCTAACTAGACGCCTGTTATTGTTATTCACACAACCCGCGTCTAAAAGTACTCATTTCTCCACCCTGTCTCCCACAGTCATTGAACCTAACTCACCTGCCCACAAACCCATTGTTGTCTGTCAGTTTCACCCTCCCCAGCCCTGTGAATACGGCCTTCTTATGGGCAGCCGTGAAACTGTCGCTGATTAACCTGTCTGCCCGATAGCCGGCTATTTAGACACACCTTAGACCGATCCGATCGCATTTCGTCGGTTCGTCCTTGCCTGTCAGTCGCCTGTATTTGTACTTGTCGGGCCTGTTGAATCCTTGACGGCCTATTGCGACCAACGATTGTACCTTAGCCACGAACGCAAACGATTTGAGGTTTGTTCCTTGTAATTGATTATATTGTTTATGTCAATAATACCACGATTTCCAGCGACTTGACTTGATTCTGGTATTTGGCGTCGTTGGTTATACGTGCGTCACTCCACGTTCGTCGGAAGAACGTACATATGTGATAAATCACGTTCATATTAGTAATCCGAATTTGCTCAACCGTACCCATACACTGTTCACTAACTCTTATTCATGCGTTTGGTCGTTATTTCCTTGAGAACATTTTGGGACTCAACGTCAGATTGTTTCGTTGTTTACTCTTCTACAATGTTTCCCAGTTTACAGGATTTTCCTGACATACGCAGTATATTAAACACTCCGCTTCTCCTCGTATACCTCTTACTCTAGTGGTGGGTTTTCTTTCATGTGCCTTCATTACAGCTGATCTAAATAAGGTCCGTTCTCGACTCCTCGAAGAAGTTGACATTCCACGAAACCAGCTAAGTCCCGGAACAAAACAAGTAAGTTTTCCTTATTTGCGTTTGTGTGCTTATGTTTCTATCAGTACAGCTTATTCTTCTAGCCTGTTTGCACCCACTTCATTCCCGTACATCGTTACTTTTATTTTGAGTAAACCATTGCTAGCGTGTTATTGTAATTTCTGACAGTCGTTTTTCACAGTGTATTTGTCAATCTTTGCATCGTACATGTTGGCGCTTGTTTTGTGTAGTTCTGTACTAACTGCTTCTCATGAACGCTTGATGGAATTTGTGGTCACTTGCTTTCGGTGAATTGCCTGATCTCTGTCTCCTGTCATCTCCACATTATCAACGTGATACTCTGCTCCAACCACTTGTCCTGTTGGCTTATTCTAACGTAATCTCGTGTACAGTGACAGAGAATAATGTTCCATCTTTGTTTCCTTCCGTTCAGACGCTCTCTGTGACTCCGGGCACTATACCGGCCACTATCGTTGAAAGGTGAGTAAATGTTGTTCATGTTCTCTATGCTGTTATTTCACCACAAACGTGCAATGTGCATAAATGAAAACAGCCTGTTGATCATGGTTTTGACTGAAAATGTGTTGACAATTCCATTCTCCCTTTTTCAGTACTGCATTCTTGACAGTACTGGTAATTTCATAGGCGTTGCATCCGTGTGATATAACAAAGACTATTTTTGCCACCCTCACAGTTGACAGATAATGTGGGTACTACTGTAGTGAGAACGAGCGATCGCTCTGTACTACTCAGTAATAGGATGTGAGCGTGTATTTGGGTATTGAACTAACCGAGAGGAAATACAAGACAAAACATTGGAGTGCCCTTTGGCGTGAGGTGGTGTTTTCCATACATGAACTGGACATTAGCAACCCTGACATTCTTGGATCGTTGTTGTACGCAAATGTGTTCATTGTATGGTTGAAGCTTATATCCCATGCATTGATTTTCTGAATAAACAATTCTTTCGCCATCCGTGTTTCTGACTGGTCACACTAGTTCCGCAAGAACGAGTAAACGATGGTTGTGAAACATTTAGTATAATTTCTTGCATATCACAGTGACTTCATTCACACTCGTTGTTCAACCGACCACTAAAAATTGTTCGCCTTTAGGGTTTCATTGGTAATTCGGTTCATCCATCATTTGCAATCTAGCCCAGATCGCACCTTATCTCGTCACATGTACGAAATTGAAATTTGTTGAGGAAACTGAAGTGATCAATTGGTCAACTGCTCACGGTGCACAGCTTGCGATGGTTGGGTCACGTACTCCGTATGTCATCCAATCGTTTACCGTACCGGGCATCATATACTGAGGCCACCAACAGTTGGGTAAAACCGCGTGGTGGTCAACCAACAACGTTGTCACGAAATATGAAGACCTTGACTGCTCTATTGAGCAGTGTGGGTAGTTGTCGCCTACCTGGATGGAGTCCTCGTGATCACTCAAACCGCTGGTTAGAGAAGTTATCGGAGATGGCAATATGTCGCAGTCAATGGCGTGTCTTTATCCATACTATTTCTAGTTCTTCCGTTTAGTCTTCTTTTATTGACTTTCTACCTTTTTAGTAACGTTTTCTTATAGGACATTCTACGTCACTGTTGAGGTGAACGGCGGCCCGAGCCACAGTGCCTTCCGGTCAGACTCATGGCTGCTATGGTGATGATGATGATTATGCACATTCACGAAGATGAAAGACAAATAGGTTTCCAGTTGGATATATTAAAATGGCGAGAACGTCGAACCCGTCATCAAGAGAAACCTAGAGAAGGGAAGCTAACGAAATACAATTGACCGTGCAGTTAAAGTGAATGAATGAATCCTATAAAAACGTACCTTGACTCACGCGAGTGAATCGTACACATTTTAAAGATGTTTCAAATTGGTTTGGTTTACGGTCGTTGTGAACACATTAGGTACAGTGATCGAAAGTTGCCAATGCAGGGAACAAACCCAGCTCAAGCTATCAAGGAGGCATATTAAACGATCGTTGCTATGTGAATCAGTGAACCAGGACAAGCGATCCATTTTTGTGAGCCTACAGGTGTAGAAAATAAGTCATACTAGACCAAAACAAGCAGACACAGATTTCGTGATCGCATGCAAGAAGTGATATAAATGTGTTGAAACAGAAAAACGAAAATTCCTAAGCTTTTTTGTATTGAGAGGACGTTTACGGACGGTTGAAATCTGACGATCAATGATTTTTAAATAAAATAAATTTAAAAAATTATCAATAGAGTGCACTAAAAACGGTCAAGATTATCAGAAAAACAAGTTTCCATTAACACATTCACGGAAAACGGATAGTTGAGGGTTCTGATCGTTTAGCAATCAAATCCTGTTCTTAAACGTAGTAAATCAGGAACTGATGGTTACGTGAATGTGGCTGCTTTCTATCTGTTGCCTGTGAAGTTAGGTCAACGAGACCGACGAAGAAAGTGCTAGGGAGATACGGTTTTAAACTTAGTCGCGATTGCGCTGTTCATCTGTAATATGTAGACATGTCGATGTTAATTACTTGAGTTTGGGCATAGTGCTATTTCAAAACAATCCCTTACACATCATTCCTCAATCAGGATTTTTTTTTACGGTTGTGTGGCAGTTAAGCATGAGGGCCGACCACTGGTATATTACTGTTGATGAAAATGACGAAGAGAATAGGACCAACGATAGAACTTACCTCAATACAAGGACGCTGCTTGAACACTCCGACAGACCAGATCATGAAGACGAGTGATACTGACCAAATGAGAATAACAGAACAAACGAGACTGACAAGATGTGTGCACCAAGAGGAGCGAAAAACACACGAGAGAGGATATAGATGTGGAGATCACCAAACCTGTTCATCCATGATGTGGTAATTAACCGACAAACGGTGGCCCATGTGTAAAGTTGGCTAGGATAAACTGTTTTGGCTACAAAAATGCAAATACTGTAGGGCGTATGATGTTTTCCATCTAATACCGACCTGAATAATTTTGATGCAAATATTTAGAAGATGTGTTGTTTAAGGTAAGCGGTAGTCGTGGTCCACACAATCGTTAAAATTCCATTCTTCAGGGGATAAGTATCAAATTGCATCCAAATTTGGTCAACCAATAGCGCATCCGTACTGGTTGCGCAAAGTTTTGGAATTTGAATGAAATACCTGTCAACTTTCGCCGATGCCGAATGTCTGCAGCAAGCACAAAAGTTCTCTAAGATACACCATAATAAGGAACTGAATGTCACGCTGCTTTTTATCTTCAGTGCTAAACTTGACACTAGAATGAAGTAAATCCGCCGGAAACAGGCAGGTTGCGGTCAGGTCTACTGGTTGATTTTTGATAACGCCAACAGCAGTCGAAATGAGCAACAGAGAAATAATAGCAACAATAGCAATAACAATAGCAATAGAAATAATAGCAATAGAAATAATAGCAACAGAGAAATAATAATAATCGGGGAACGCGAAACTGTTGGGTAGTATAGACAAGGCACTAGCACTGTAAATGAAACATTACAATACTAGTGGGCTGAACTGCTTAAAAGCCTGTGAGTGATGTCATGAATAGTCAAATGATAACAGAAAGTGGCTCATTACACGTTTCGAAGACGTCTCACCTTTCATTGGGCGATCCAGTAAAAATTAACCACATCATGATTTAACAAAAAAACGTCTTGATTACTTCAATCTATCTCAAAGAGAACAACAAAACCCACGTCAGCAGAACATTAATTATCGAATATGGGCTACAATAAAGAACAGCACAGTGATAAAGTATACTCGTTCAGTTTTAGATGTGCACTGGTAGCTGACATTGTCTAGTATTAAACAGTTAGCTAGAACGCAAAACAATTTGCAAGACCCGAAGCCACTCGACAAATGAAACGGAAACTATTCGAACCCCAGGCGATTCAAGTGCGTAAATGAGTAAACCAAAGGTCTCTAGTCTAAAAATGTTACAAAACCGATGTGACGACAACCCTTACTGCACACCACACGATCTCGCTCAGCCACATACACCTACGTGAGTGACCGTCACTTGTGTTGCAGCTCCTCAAAACGACTGTTCTGAAAACTTGCTTGATTGCAGTTTCGAGTAATCACGCGAAAGTACATTCAATTGGCATGCTGCTATTGACGCTGCTCAACAATAAACTCCGAATACCGCTTCGCAATTTCATTTTAACACGGTTGGCTGACTTCAGTCAAGCTAGGTTTAGTGAAGTGTATCCATATAGGAAATAAGAGTGGGCTACACAGTTTACCGATCCGAAAATCCTAGGAAATCCGTTTTTGATACCCGTGCACGTCAGTATGAGTTAGATAAAAGGTACGACATATCAGGCATTAAGCCGTAAACAAATAATAACCGTTATTTTCCAAAGTGTTGTCTAGTTAGCTTTCAAACCTTACACAGAAAACTTTGGAAATTGGTAATAGAAGAATTTAAAAGACAAGAAAGAAGTGAACTCGAATGGAGTCAAACTTGAATCTGGTGCTTCTTTCCGAAATGGGGTCGACTGGAAAGCCTGTTAGAATGCAACGGCCGCGATCAATTGGCAGCAACGTTCAATGTATACGGAACAAAATCGTTAAGATTTACTCTGTAACTCAATGTACGATAATTTCAGTTCAAGTATGATGATAGTACTTAGAGACGCGCGTGATTTTCTCATAATTTTGCGATTAGTTCGTCGTTTTCAGTAACAGAGAGCCTCCCACGTTCCGGAAGATGTTGCGCCGTACAGACGGAGGAGAAGATTGCTTTTACTTGAGGGGAGTGAAGAAAATCCTTATGATCCACTTGATGACGCTAGCAAAATTTGAGGATATATCGGCAGTCACGCCAACAGTAGATTAATTCTTTTCCCGGGGTGAATTCGTGCATAAGATGATACCAAATGGTAAAAAGTGGTATGCCAAACATGTATGCCGCTTCCAATGAATAGCTACAGAACAAAGTGCACTTATCCAAAATCTCATAATGGGCAATGAGACTCATTTCCAACTAAACGGACAGATGAATGAACAAACTTGCAAATACGGGGCACTGGAAATCTCAGTCATCTGTGAAAATCAAAATAACTCAGTCAGATGTGTGACATAGAGTGAGTTGATCCTTCTGGATTACACCGTCGGTGGTCTGCTCAAAAAAACTTACTGGAAGAATATTTACTACTATCATCGAGGAACGAATGCAATTCAGCAAGAGCCATTTGGGCGATCAGTAGCGGGAAGCCAGAAATGCATCGAATCAAGAGCAGCGTTCAGTTTAATACCACATCCCAGTTGATCTAAACCGTTTGTTTTGTTCATGAGTCCGCATATGTGGTTCATGAGAGATGAACGCTTAACACCACTCCATTCGATTTTGTCCAGAAGTGTATGACCACATTTCGAAGTGTCTAACTTTCAACGCTAAAGGTTGCTTCGACAGGACACACCCAACATTCTGAATAATGTCCAAAAGAAAACGGGCGTTGTTTTACCGGGAACAGTGTCGAGCGTGTCAAAGAACCGTAGTTGTTGCATGAACCTCATAGTTCTCAAAATTTATCAGTTGATCACTAGGATTGCTTTGGTGGAATTTTTGATCAAATTAAATGCTTTTTCTTATTATAACACTGAAGTACTGATGAGATCTGGTCGTACTTCGTTGAATTTGCAATGTCTAAATATCAACAAACAAATAGGGGTTGAGGGTCATCATCATCATCATAGACAGCAATACATCAGTGGTTCACACTGATGCTTAACTGCCACATAACCATGAAGAAGAAGAAACAAACCTTATTTAAGAAGAGAAAAAACAAAAGGGAGAGGGTAGGGGACCTAACCACTAAAAAAGAGCTACGTCTACATTCAAACATACAACATCAAGGCGCCTACACCTTGCAAACAAACAACCGAGCTGTAAGTGAGGGTAAACAAACAAGAAACACTAACCATCTTTAAGTGATCACGCTTCATCTGTCAGGATGCCGGTTTAAGTCAAGTGTGTGTCCTGACCTTTTCTGCTATCTTGGCGTGATTGTCAGGCTTGTGCACTGTTTTGTTCCGAAGGGCTATGCAGACCAGATTTAATCACACCAAATAGGCCAAAGGGGAACAGCCAGGCAGAAAGCAGCTAAGATTACTCGTTTTTATGTCGCATTACTGACTGCATGAAGTTGATTAGGCAGTGAGGTACGAATTTAGCAGTGCACTGTAGGGCCATAGTTATAGTTACAGTATTCTTGTCATCCACATACGGAAGGAGGGTATTAGAAAGGATACTCTCAGACAAAGAGCACTTCAATCGCCCAACAGTTGACCGTGATTACCAGCATGTAGTCTTGTACGGTCGAAAAACCCACATAAACTCTCAGAAGTCTGATGTAGCTTAGGATACATCTACTGCGCGCAGCAGTAATCAGGGTGAGTCGTCAACATCTTATTCACTGGGCCTCGGGGCTTGGTAAGTCCACTACTGCCAACTGAGCCGGAGACTCTGGGGTGGAGTACTCCAAGGAAATCCTATTTCCTTTCGTCCCATAGACCAAACTGTTGAGTCAGAGACTGAATCTGAAGTATGAGCGGGGACGCAATACGTTATCCATCGGAACGTGGAATGTGCGTAAGCCACTGGATCGATGTAGCACCGGACGGTCAGAACGCCGCACCGCACTGACCACCACAGAAATGTGCCGCTACAGTATCGTTGTCGCAACAGTGAGTGGGACTAGATCTTCAGACCAACGTAATTTCCGAAAAACAAGGGCTGGGTACACGTTCTACCGCATAAATTACCCAGCGGACGGTTCTCAGGAGCATTGTATCTGTTTCGCAGTTGTTGACCACATCAAGTCTTTGACAATAGGCGAAACGCATGGCATCAAACATCGAATAATGTCCGTGCACCTGCGGATCGGTCGAGGTAAATCTTCCACATTCCTTCGTGTTTACGGCCCAACTATGCCACACTGATGATACAGAGGACCAGTTCTACGACCAACTGTCCACCACAATCTGCCCGACACCGGCGAGTGATAGACTCCTTGTTCTGAATGACTCTAACGCGCGAGTTGGGTGCGACTAACCGGAGGTCCTCAGCACCCACGGCATTCGTGCAGCCAAGGAAAATTGTTATAGCCTGCTCAACCTGCGTGCTACCCACGGGTTGGCTGTCACAAACACACGATAGCAGCTAGCTGTGGGCTAACTCACAAAATGGTCATCACCATTTGTTTGATTACATGGTCGTACGACAGGATGACATTCGTGAAGTACATATCACGTGAATGACATGCGGATCTGAATATAGCGTAGATTATATGCTGATCAGGACCAAATTTATCCACGACAGAAATAGGATATCAAATGACTGCAGGACTTCAAGACGAATACTACACTTCAATATACAGTTGCCGTTCGTCTGAAGGAAGCTCCCGTATCCACTATGCCTGAAGGTATGTGGCAACACCTCAGGGAACAGATCACGACAGCAGCCATCGAGTCGATAAATATTTAGTGCCTGAAACGACCGGACGGGTTCAACGACAACAATGTAGCTATCTCCAACTTGGTACGAGAGAAGAATGCAGCGTTTACTGTCTTCACAATGATGGTAAAACAGCTACATCTCAGGGTGTTTGCCCTCACATCGCCGAACGGCTTCGTGGAATCAAGGACGGCTGATGGAAAAAGTAAGATGAGCTGAGGTAGGGCTATGCTGACCATCGACAACACAAGGAGTTCTACGATTGGCTGAAAGCGATTTTTGGTTCACTCATTCAGTCTGTTAATATAGGGATTCAACAAGATGGCAAGAAGACATATATTGCGAGAAGCAAGTATTTCTTGCATCATCTGTCGATCACATAAAACATTCGGTCATACGAGTTAAGGGCATAGCGACAAGGCAATGAAATGAACGAACATCACATGGGTGCAATCAGGGTTCACTGCCACGGTAACGAAATTGATTGCGTCAGTACCTTTTGTCAACAGAGGGTCGGGGTATGACGCTTGATTAACAATGTCTCGAAAAACGCCAACAACCTAGGGTTACGGTTGCGCAACAAGGACATGAACGAAGTGACGGGGTTAACCACATGATCTGTTACAATTAAGTGTTTCACGATCGAAGACGCCGGATTTCTGTCCGAATATTGGTATGCTGACTCGCGTTGAATCATTGTCTGCACTAGCCATTTGGGGATGTGCTCCGCCTTCCTGTGTCATTTTACTGTTTCATCACCATGCGGCTAGTCCATATAACCGAATGTTTTATGAGAATAGAAGAAATGTTTGCATCTAAAAATGTATTGCTTGTCGTCTCGATGAACTGGATAAAGGGAACTCAATGTTTCAAAATGGACCAATTGACTGTAACTCTTGTTTTGGATGCACTCAACTAGAGGACATCATGAAAGTCCTACGGAAGTACTTTAGTAGCCTAATGAACCGGCCGGCTACCATTAACTGGAAGACCGTGCCTGTCACAACAAAACTGTTCTAATTAGATCTACCTTCTATCAGCGCGTAAGTTGACTATAACGGAGAATAGAACAACGGTAAACGACACGGCAAGTATAGAAACAAAGGAGAACGACAATGAACAACGGACTACACACGATTAACTCGGAACTCTCCAGCCAACCCAACCGCCAAATGCTAACACATGAAGACATGAAGAAGACTGCCCTTCAAACAGGGCTTTATTATGTCGCTCACTCCTAAGACAGCATGGTCACAAACGAGTTCATGTTTACAGGGTTTGTGACTAATAAGAAAGCAAGGTCGAGAAACAGACCAGACAAAAGTCCATACCATACAGCGAGGCCCTAACCGGAAGACGAGCGTGCAGACGGGATGTCAAAAGAAACGGAAGGTCGGGAACGCTCGTGAAAATCGGAGAATCCATGTCAACTTTGAAGGTAACTGAGAAGGCAAATGAAACGATCTCCTCCGGGGAATTGGAGACTTTTCCCACAAAAATGTTAAAGCTTTAATTGCTCTCGTCACAGACTTCCCAGAGGTGCAGACAGCCACTGTACAACTGCGAAATGAAAGGGCTGCAGGTAGAGATAGATTGCCAGAGGAAATTTTGAATAATAGTGGCCCAATTTTGAAACGTTCTTTGCTCCAGTTGGTTCACTCCATCTAGAGGCAGGAAACAGTCACTTAAGAGTTCAAGGATGCACGGATGGTAACTTTGTTTAAATGTAAGGATAGTGTTAAACCACACCGTGCGATTTAGGATAATTCACCAGGGAACGCGTACCCGACAATTCCAATAACGCTTATTCAGACAGTCGGGTTAACGGGACTATCTTTCAAGTCCAAAAAACGTCGGAAAAGACGATCGAAAGGACTGAAATTTATACGGTACTGTTTGACAAGAATACAATAAAGGTACTACCCCACGTTGAATATGAATTAACCGGATACATAAATTATCCCGCAAAATAGTGCTTAAAATGGAGTAACCAAACAAGAGTCCCCATATAGCCACCAGTCAACGGGAAATGAGCTCATTAAAACAATCGGGTACAGATGAAGGTGAGAGCGTGTCAAATAATACCAAGAAAGGAAGTTTCAACAGATAAGCAACCATGGTTATAAAAAAGGAAAACAAACATTTTATGTGCAGTTATGGTACAAAATTCACCATAACTGTTTACTGCACACAACAATTAGGACCGGTTTTCCACAAGAAAACCAAACATGCTTCAACTGAACATAAGACAACAAACGTACCAAACGAGGTTCAACAATTTCAACAAGTAGTAAGCAACGATGCACTGACAGTTATCGGAACATCAGTTTGCTGGGCTGCGCTGAGAAGGCGCTAGCAAGAATTCCTTTATACCGACTTAAATATGAAGTTTTAGAGGTCAGTGTTCCCGAGAAGCAGCATGGAGTTCGGACAAGTCGCAGTACGAGCAACATAGTGCTCGCTTTTCGGCAGATTCAAGAGAAATGTCGTGAATGCAACCAGCCGCTACAAATTCTCTTTGTGGATTCCACCAAGGAGTTTGATTCTGAGTAGTGAAGCACTGTGAATTAAGCTCTGCAAGTTTCGGTGTCTAGGTACGTTCGAAAATTTAATCACAATGTTATGTGTGAGTATGTAGTCGAGGGGGCAATCGTGGAAATCGACCTCTGATAATTTCGAACTTATCATTGACGTGAGGCAGGGTTGTGTTCCCGCCCCAATCCTATTCAGTGTATATTTGGTCGCAGTGCCCACAGCTGCTCTTCAGAACTTGCAGAACAATGTTGAAGTTAAATAAAGCACGTCTACTGAATATTCGACGCTTCGGCGTCCTAAACTGGCTACGTACTTCGACGATCAGCATGTGTTATTAGCAGGGAACAGTGCGAAGAGGAACTCCAACAACTGGCCACGACTTTCGCAAACGTGGCACCCACGCTTGGTTTGAACACCAACACAAGTGAGATAATTTCTTATTCAGCCTTCTCTAGGCGGTGTTGTACCTGCATGTGGAATCCGCATCTACGGAGGCGGGGTGGATAGATGTACAGAATTCTGATACTTAGTTAGCAATCTGTCGACGGATCTGCTCGTAGACCGCGAGTTGCAGGCTCATGTTGCGAAGGTAAGCGCTGCAATCGGACATTTTGGAAGACGTGTCCGTAAGAAATACAGTCTGAGGATGAAAACGAAGCAGCTTGTCTATCGCTCAACGGTGCTGTCTATGCCGCTGTACGGCAGTGAAAACGGGACACTGTATCGACGGAATGTGCGCTATCTGAGCCGTTTCCACCTGCAATGTCGAAGACGCACCTTGGATTTCGGTGGTCGGACATTGTTTCGAACACTGATGCACTTCGGTGAGCAGACACGGACGGAAGTGAAGCCATGTCGATATTCAGTCGGCTTTTTCGGTTACGTCACGTCCGTAAGATGGAGGACGAACCGATTCTGAAGCATGTGTTGCACGGGCAAGTGTAAACAGGTGGGCGAAATTCTGATGGTCGAAAACTGAGATACCAGGACGCCATTCCATTAAGTCGTTCCGGTTGTAATGTCGATTTGAGATCTTGAAAGTACTTAGCCTCGAACCGGACGGTCTGGAGGAACACGATGCGGGCGGACATCCGAAGGCTCAGTGAGCAACGACTGCGCGGCTGTGAAGTGAAACGCGCGATACGCAAAGGAACCATAGGTACCATAGGTCGTGATGGCATTACTATGTGGTGTTGTGATGAATATAACCTCAAATGTGCTGGTCGTCTAGGATTGGCAGGACATCAACGTACTCACAGCGCACCGTTGGCGGGAAGACGAGTATTTTAGGCTTAAACTGGTTATGTCAGTTGTATCTCTTATTTGTTGATATCAGTCAATGATCGCTTTTCAGAAACCTGGGTAGCAGTGGCCTTTTACACATTCTTTTATTCAGCTTTGTTGGCACATTTTATGATGAACGTCAGGTTTGTTTTTCGGTCCAATTTTAAATTTTTACTTATTTCTTCACTCTAACCAAAGTACAACAACATGAAGGTTTATGGTGTACTACTTCCTGTCCAATTTTTTAAAATATACTTTCTACCAGCTTGGATCTTACCATTGGAGTCTCTTTAGTTTTGGTTTTCGAGAGGTAATGAATTCACTTTCGTACTGGTCTACCAACTGTCTAATCAGCATTGGTCGGCTGGACACAAAAGATGTCATTCATTCGCCTCCTGTTCTTATTCCTTCGGGTCTACGCTGGACACGTGATGTGTGAGTAGGTCCACAAGTGATGCTGTGCAAGACCCTTGTAATTAGCTAAATGCGTAGGCATCCTTAAGCTTCAGTCACTGTGACAGGCTAATCTGAAATGAATGCCGCTAACCGTGTGTGTGTGTGGGATTCTTCCTGCCCTACAAGTTCAACATTTTTCTTAGCTTGGATCTTACCACTGAGGTTTCTCCGTCTTTTCGCTTCGGAGAGAAAGGTTTCATGTTTACGCTAGCCCACCATCAGGTTGAACTACGAAGACCTCCATTCACACGCCTGGCAAACTTATTCCTTCAAGTTTACACTGGGTGTGGGGTGTATGAGTGGAACGGCAGGTGGCAAACCGGCGACGGTGATGCGTAGGTATATTTTGATTTTGACTACTGACAGGCTAATCTGGGAACGGATGTCGCCAACCGTGTGTACGCATGATACTTACCCAGTGAAACGCCCAAAAGCACGTAGCTGAAATTCCGATACAGTTTGTGTTTGATCAGATTGTGTCGCATTCGCGTTTCGCGCAGTGTACGTGCCAAGTAGATGAAGATCCACCACATAATACCCACGTCCAGACATAATAATGGCAGTAGTGTGGCCAGGCGAAAGTATGTGGTGGTGAACCGTGGCTGAGACACGCGGGTCATGCCCTCGATGGTGACCAGTATGAAGTAGACTAGTCCGAGGGCTAGGCATCGTCGGAACCAGATAGCACTTAATCGAGGTTTGGTCACCCCATAGCTGGAAAGGAATTACAAGAGAGAAAAACAGGGAGTTTTGCTTATTATTCGAAACTTACACAGAGAAGATCATAAACATTTCACACTAGATCACAATAACGAATCCTGGATCCAAAAGAGAGTTCATCAAAGACGGTCAAACAAAGGCCACGTTCCAGTTACTGAGCTCAATTTATCACTATCCCACCTAACTTCTGAAGTCATGGACTGTGTCAGCAATGGGGTCTAAAATCTGAGAAAGGAACATGGTCTACAACCGTTTTTGCTCAAACCAAGTTCACCTCACTCTACCTTTTATACAACAACTTCGCCTATTGTTTTATTTTAAGAACAATTTCACGCCACAGAACACAATTCACAAACAAGTTCCGGATTTTTGAACACCTTATATGCATGTGGCCGACGGGGATGAAAATGAACAATCAGCACATATGCACTGACTTGGAATAAGGCATAGAAAGCGAGCTGGACATTAATCGGTACAAATGAGCAAAGAGGTTAGCCCAAAGATTGAAATTTGGACGTGTTTTAGTCCACAAATGGGCAACAAATCCAGCCGATATACGGAAGTCCGCAACATGCCAAGGTTGCCACCTATTACACTGTTGATGATAAACAGATATAATTCACGTTATATAGTTTAGTAGTTGGACTCACTTTCAGAAATTCATGTATACAATAGCAGAAGAAATTGTACTAACAATACTGTCTAAGAATAAGACATAACTTAGAAGACACGGCGACTAAACAGATGTCGACAGACGTTCTAACAAAGTGAAATCAGGCAAAAAAGTTGGTACACTCACATCTCAAAAATAAGACACTGTTAAAGTTGCCATTCAAATGAGAGCACCTGGTGATCGCCACACTCCGTAACATACAACCCGTACAGGAGTTAACATATCCGGCCTCACAGACGGAACAGCCAAACGCTATAAGCTCAATGTGCGATGTGTCCCACCATTCTATTTATCATGATTCTGACTAGTTCATATGCAGCTACAGTGACGCTCATATAAGGAAAACAGATAGAGGCGTACATCAGCGCATTCTATGACGCCCTCGTTGACCTTCTGAGGCAAACTAAACACTCAGACATCATCATACTAGCGGGCGATTTCAATGCTCAGCTTGGTCGTCTTTCTTCGGATGAGAAGCGGCTAGGAGGTATGTTTGGTGTCCCGACACAACGCACTGAGAATGGCGAAAGACTCCTGAAGCTGTGCGCATCCCACGGCCTGTATATTTCGAGCACGTCGTTCCAACACAGAAAAAGGCACTGTGTTACTTGGAGACCTCTGTGTGCCTCCCAACCGTGGACACAGTTGGATCATATAGCAGTTAGTTACAGGTGGCGCCACTCTGTTAAGGACTGTCGTGCCTTTTGGAGCAACCACCTGGACTCGGACCATGTCGTTGTGCGTGCCCGTTTTGTTTTATCATTTGTCCAGATGACCTACGCTCGTAAATGCAAACTGCTTAACTGGCATTCGAGCGATGAGGATGTAAAGAACGCTTACCAGAAAGCGTTGGTGAAGAAGTTGCCCAATTCGAGTCAGAGGAAGGATCCTAATGAACACTGGGAATAAATCGCCGAAGCTATGAAGGCATGCTGTGAACAGGCATGTTCCGATGAGGCTGTTCAGTTGCGACAGAACTGGATTTCTGTCACGTCGATAAACCTTATGAACAAGCGTCGCTCAATCCTCCCTGATGCGGAATATGATGAGGACCGTCGAAAACTTAAACTCAAGCTGACTAAAAGTTTGCGCAAAGACCGTGAGTAATACTTGGTCGAACGATCGAAAGGGAAGGAAGAAGCCTTTTTATCTGGGCATAGCAGGGAGCTTTCTTTCATGATCCATGGTTGTAGCAGCCATGAGCCTGACCAAAAGTTACTGTGGCTCGGGCCACCGTTCACCTCAACAGTGAC
>JTDE01002987.1:51126-72798 GCA_014338405.1 Paragonimus skrjabini miyazakii | reverse complement strand
TGTAATTGATCAACGTAGTCAATTTGTTGGGATGGAGACTGTCAATAGATGACAAGAAATTAGTGAATGTACAAAACCAGTGACTCAACTCTTTAGATGCGTTAACGGTGTTGGGGTCGACGTCAAACCTCTCAGGGCGTAGGATCCGTTCCATCACATAGTCGTTAGACGAATAAATTGTTGTGAACAATCAGATTCGACGAAACAAACGAACAATCCTGAGTCAGAAACAAAAGAGTAAGAAGCCCGCATGATAGACTTTATTCGTCTAACAATTGGCACATGACAGCTGAAATGGAAAACGTAAATCGATTACCAACCCAAGGATGAAGCAAATAACACACAATATTATAACAGCGGCACCTTGCTCCAACGGGTAAAAACGAGCTTCGATTTCCAGATCAAAACGATTCAAAGGAGACCTTAGATCCATCAAACTCCGATATGCCAGTGACCGACTGCAGCGCCGGTAATAACGACGATGCATCCCAAGCCATTTAAACCAGGATTCCTCATCATGGTTCTTCGTCATTCTTGACCCCCGACTTTTATGATCCCAGTATAAATGAACGAGATAAGCCACTCATGCTCGAATTACAACAGCGAACAATATTATATTTTGAGAAGCAAAGAGGTGTGACGTTTTTTCTTTTCTCAGACTGTACTATTTTTGACTAGAGATCATCTGTAAGACTGCTGGGGAGAACGTGGTGAATTGTATTGTCGTTTTGTTCTATATTATTCCTTTATGTGACTCTTATTAACTATTCCCCTTTTCCTTTTTTAGCCGTCAGCCCAGTTATAAGACCAGTAAAGCCTTTCTTACGGGCCCCATCTCTTCTCAGTCTTCGGCTAACTGAATCGTTGTGTTTGTTCAGTCATTACAGGCAGTCTCAACTACGACGCCGCTGAAGTCACGACGATCTTCAGAGCTGATGACATCGGACGAAAACTATCTCTGCCTGCCATTGGCACGTTTCTCGGTGTTCTCGCACAGATTGCACAGCGATGTTCAGCGAGCTCTTGGTGGGCTTTTTTTAACGTTTCCTCAAAGCGACAACATTTTCTCGACCGTGAAAGACCACAGATGTCACTGGTCTATAAGGAGGGATCAGAAACGAACACGATTAGCTACCGCCTAATTTCACTTCTATCGTCTACCTCTAATGTGATGGAGGGCCTACTCAATGACTGCCTCAGGCACCACTACTGACCAACACTTATCATGAGTTCCGCAGAAGTTATTCAGACGTCGCCAATTTATTTACCGCTACGGATCACTGGATTAAGGCAGCTAACGATAGCCTTGTCGAAGGACTATTCCTGGATTTTGCGAAGACTTCCGACACGGTAGATCATGCGATATTCATTGCTAAGCTGACACCTTTCGGTATTCTAAGTAACATCCACTGATTACCTTGAGGACCGGCATTTCTTCTTGAGAAGGATTAACGCAGTATTCTTACAAAAGTGGCGTGCCCATACAAAAGTACCACATGAGTCTATAGTTTGACCACTGCTGTTCATCCTGTTCGTCGACGACCTCCCAAACTTCGCCAACTTCCCGTTTCTGTCTTACGCCGACGACTCATATGAAGAATCATTACCTCGCATGAAGACCGACTTTTTCTTCAAAATGACCTCAGATCTCTTGTTGAATAGACTCGAAGAAGTTTGCTGTCACTCAACGAGTCTGTGTGTAAGGTCTTGTATTTTTGGCACAATCCCTATCATGTATACCACAGTAATAATGTGTGCCTCATGGCTGTTGATTCGAAAAGGGTCTGGATACCGCCGTCACAAAGGATCTAATTATGAGTCAATAGCCCGATGATGTAACGCTAGATTTGGCCTACTCGTAAGAACTCTGTGGAATGTATACACCTCTCTCCTTACAACTCTTTATGGGTCGTACGTCCGCCCCCTTCTTGAGTTGATCATCACGGCGTGTACTCCCTACCTCACTGAAGACTCCTCTGGACTTGAATTCACCCAACACCTTGCAGCAAATCAGTTCTAGGGCCTGCACAGCCAGTACTACTCTGTGAAGTTTACCTTGAAGTATTCCTACTCACATACAGACGATTAAAAGGGGATGTCATCTTAACATATATCCTATCTTCCTGGAATTAAATTCGGAAACATACTGATGGTGCTTACTAGGGCTGCTCCAACCGAAAGCTCCGGCACAGTCCACACTGAAGAATTGTCGCAACGCCACACGGTAGAAGGAAACAGACTCATATTTGACCACTAGATTCACACCAGCAACAACATAAGGTTCTCTGAAATATCCTGCTGCGGTGCTCAAGAAGGTTTTGTCCCTACTCATCCTGTCGTTAGCCATTGGCTGTAATCACCATCTTACGTCTGTGTTATTTATCGGTTGTTACGATTTGGGTGGCTCAATATTGCGCTCTTCCAAGGGATTTGCGATATCTAACTGGATAAAACATTCATTTAGAGCGGAATGTCTTCGTGACTTTGTAGCGATGGGGGTGCAGATTGACAAAAGACGTAGCAGTTCAACGTGCTCAGCGACAAGGTGACGCAATGAAAACGATTCGTCGCTGTGGGACTTCTGATTTTTCTTTTCATGAGCACACAAAGTCATACCCTAGTGGCCAACCAACACACGACTTGAGCAACAGCAAAATTTGAACTGCAGCAACCACATGAGTTCTATGACGAGTGGGGGCCAGAATCATAGAACTTGAATTGTAACTATCGGGTCTGTTAAGGGTTGTTGAAGTATCTCATCATCAAAACTGACACAGCTTCGCTTGGTAGGCCGAAAAGCAGCGGCTGCATTCATTAAAGATAACAGAGCTAGCAGTGGATGTAACTTTCATATTTTGTGCTGATCGGCAGATATTTTGTTGTCGGAATCGGCAATAGAGCGTTCTGGACGCACACTCTTGGCTATTTTAACGAGTAGATTGTCTAGTAAATATTCTTCATAACGCGTTGTACGAAAGGCTAGAGCTGGAGGCGTGGATTATAGGCTTTATTCGTTTTGTGCTTGTGATATAGAAGGTGAAACGAAGTACAATGGAGATGTGGAGTTATATGATGTCAACGGCGAGTAGTCATAAATGCGTGCATCGTGTAGGTGTTTGATAAGAAGGCACATTTAGTTGGAGACTCGTATCTTCTATCAGTGAACCGAGGCACTAGACACTTTCTAGGCGTTGCTGGCTACCATGTGGCAGGTTATCTTTTCCGGTATGTAACTTTTAGGATGCCTTTCGATCTTTGTCTCTAGTTATTGCTTCTCGTTATATTTTTTGTCCTTTCAGACAATATGACTATTTTTGTTGTTAGCCCCCATGTATATGTCTTTTCTTCATTTTTGTTCGCCATCCCCTTTTATCTCCTGAAGAGTTCCCGGTTAATAAGTTTAACCGGCTGTTTGTGACTCCCGTCTGTTTCACTTTTCCTTTGTATGGTTTTTACTCCTTTCTCTCTAGTCTGTTGTCAGCATGATGTTCCCCGCACTTTTAGATTTTGAAGGCAATGAGAAGCGGATTGTAAGGTGTCCTAAAATTGTTGACACCAACGTGAACTGCTGGATATTCCAAGGCCCGATTACTTGTGTATTATGACGAACATGTGTCGTCTACCAGTCGTACTACTGTATCGTCACTAAGAGTTTACAAGAACGCCGGATTCCATAATGATGAGCGCCTCTACGTTCCACTGCTCGAACACGGCGGCCGGACGAATTTGCTGGAAAATTGAGTCGCTGTAGGTCACGTTCATGAGGAATGGTGGCCACTAAAAGAACATCTGTCAGTTTTCTATCGAGATTTGCCGTGAAGAGGACTGGTTGTCTTTAGGTTCGGGTAGGGGCTTACAAAAGCAAGCCGTGTTTGAGCAAATAACACCAATGGTAATGTGTGGAGTTAGTCAACAAGCCATTTGTTGTTCCTGTATAATCTAAAGAACATGTATAGTACATCGATGATTGCGTTATTACACACGGCGCTACACATTCGTCTATAGCTCAGCACCTATTCTTGACAAATTGGTCATGTGACTAACATTATGGACGGCGTAACAGTAGCCGGGGGTCGTGGTCTTTTCTCAGGCGCCACCTTAATCTTTGCGAAGACGTTCGACTGAGTGTTATAAGACCTATGCTGACATAACCTATCAATATAAAGTGTACAGGATGAAACTCGCTATCGGATAACCTCGGTTACACATAATAGAAACGTTAACGTCAAAGCTGACTCTGATCTCTTCATCTGCGCTTGTCCCCGTGGGTCTGTCTCAAAACTTGGACCCTCACTACTTTTGATTTATGTTGGTGACCTTTCAGATAATCCCAGCAGCTGCTAAGCCCAAATTTCACATTCCGTTCATGAAACAGGTGTATGCGGCACGGCAGTTCACGGGTTAAACAAAGCAAAGGGATCGAATGTAGGTGGTGTTCATTGTGAAATAATTTAAATCCTCGACATTCGAAGCGTCATCTCTCCGAGAGGTCCTTGAGCTGTTAAGTGTCTGAGTGAATATTCTTCATAGCGGTTCATAGAATAACCCACGGTTTAGCTGACTATAAAAGTTAATGAACTGGAACTGACTTTCGTTTTGGAGAACACAAGCTTATCCGTACGAATGAACCAGGTTGTCCATGTGTTAGTGAAATTATCAGCTAGGCGGTGGCCACATTTATCTACAGTAAGTCCAGGTGGACAAGCCGCCGGACAGAATACTTTGGGAATCAATTTACCGGGCGTCTTCTTTCCACTATGTTACCTTCAAAAACTTGCAATGTGTTGTCTTGGTCGGTAGTTTTAAAACCACATGAGAACTGAGACTCTTTATTTCATTTCGGCTCTTGCCTGGGTTGCTGATCCGAGTCTGTTCGTACCGGCACTTTTCGAAGAGGGTAATGAGGTATCGATACGACAAAACAGTCCGATTGTTGAAGTCACTCGATAATAATTTTCATATTCAAGAAGGGACTTCGGGTTTTTTTCAAAAGCCATAGAGAATTACCTTGACAACAGTCATAACTAGGGTTCTGACACCCACTAATTGCCATCAAAAATAGCAATACTCCAGTCGATCTCGCTGATGCTTAGTTGCCCAACTTAACTGCCAATACTCAGTCATTCGCTCTCAGAGTGCTTACATCTTGCATTCATTATTACTTCGCCGATTCACTACAGCTTGGGAGGCAGATATTAAGAAGAGATTAGTAAGGTTTCGTCTTGGGCGAGTATCTATTGATCAAAATTTAACTGTTCACAAAATTATGACCAACGTCATACGTACCATTCGCCAACAGTTGTTTCCGCTGTAAAGATACGTCCCATTCAGCGGACTGCTCTACACTTTTAAAAGCGCTCTAACGCAGGGGTTTGCCGGACAAGTATGTGAACTTACTTCATCTCAGGTTAGAGCCTACGGTTGGCTCTCTGACAGTTTCAACCTCAAACGCGTCGCACGTCAAGGGTGCTCATCTTCATTGTTTTTGTTCAATTTTATGAAATAATGAAAGCCCATGCACGGCACTTACAAAATGTCGGCATAGACTTTCTAAGTGATGTGATTGACTTATAGTGGCTTTCAACGGCAAAGTGTTGCTTCTGTTTTCCGGCAGTACAACCAATGTTAGACGCAATTCCATTTCCAGTCAAGTATCTCGGAATACGCTTTGCAACTTGAAAATGCTTCTGCAAGACTGCCGCGATTACCTAGATTCAGTGTTGGATACTGAAGTTATGTAGGTCGTTGACCGGTTTGTGTGCTTAAGAAATTGCATCAGCATTGACGAAGATATAGGGAATGGACTAGAAACTCGTATCTTCAGGGCTAGAATCGTGTCGACTAATCTAGGATATCTCTGGCGGCAGAGGGGCATCGCTCTAAAGTCTAGAGTTAGCATATATAAGGTGACTGTAAGAAATGTGTTACTTTACGGCTGGGAAGCCTTACCTCTCAGAATAGATGTGAACCGTTCTCAAGTGTTTGCTCGTCGACGCTTGTATTCGATCTCTCGCATCATTTGGCATCAGCTGACACGCGATGATAAGGTTATTAAGCATATATTTGGTAGTGTCACACGAGGTCCTTAGTTCATTCTGAGTGTACATGTACTCGTATGGCTTGGCCACTTAT
This sequence comes from Paragonimus skrjabini miyazakii, assembly GCA_014338405.1. NCBI lineage: Eukaryota > Metazoa > Platyhelminthes > Trematoda > Plagiorchiida > Troglotrematidae > Paragonimus > Paragonimus skrjabini miyazakii. Next base: position 66,666 of record JTDE01002987.1, on the reverse strand, counting down.
TAAAAGTTAGTCGTTTGCCACGCCAAACACATTTGTCGATGTTACTACAGGCTGACGTTAGATGGCAGGTGAACTGATAGTGACTATGCGTAGAGAAATGAAGTAGGTCACCAAGGTGGTAGCTACTGTAGGCCGGGTTTATTTTCCGTGCTGAGGTCCTGACGACTCACAGAATTGGTGGTTGGTGACTTTAGGTGAAATGACGACTGGTCGGATCCAGTAGCGTAAATGTTGTCGTTGTTTGACGGAGTTATCTGCGATGTAACTACACTTAATGGCGAGCAGCAAAGAAGTCCCCTTCCTAGTGACGTCTTGCATTTTCAGCTTGGTTGTCTGTTTGCAACGTGTTGGAAGCTTACTGTCTGAAATTGAGCACAGTTGCTTCTAGGTGTTAGGCCCCTCCGTTTCCTTCCTGTTTTCTTATTTAAGACCTACATTCCTTTTAATAGCTTCAAGGTAGTTGAGCATCAACGTGAACCACTGATGTCTTGTCTTTGATGGTAATGTAAACCGTCTTATCAAGTGATATATTTACATATTTTATTTCTTTTCTTTATGTGATGCGCTTTTGTACAGTAACATGTGGAATCTTATGTATTTTCTCTTCTCCATTTAGCTTCAATCCACTTTGCTAAGGGATTTTCCATAGTCTTTATCAACTTCTGTTGTCCTTTATTCCTAATAAAGATGATCGATGATTCTGAGACTTACAAACTTTGGCGCATTCGAAAAACCATTCTCAAAGTACTGTCGATATCCCTTTGGCCATGTTGACATTACATTTTACATATCAGATGTGTAAAGATCGTGGATACCTTGTTATGCCCAAAGAATTAGAGCAGACGTTGGATGATTTCAAACTGAGCGTTGGTGACCCGCCTAGTCGCAAAGATCTGTTGATGGTAGTTAATCACGAAGAGGATCCTGCAGACATGCTCTACGTTTTCTTCCCCGATGAGGAGAAAGTTAATATGAAAACGATACGAGCCTACTTAAATCAAATGCAGCAAGATAGTACTTACCGAGCAATTTTGGTCCTGCAAGAAAAGGGTCTCACGCCTTTCGCCAAAACGGTAGGTCAACGGTTAGGTAACTACCATCGTTTTTGTTTCTTTTCAAAAGGCCCTGGCCGAACTATCCTGCAAATACACACTCGAGTGTTTTTTTGAAACAGAACTTATGGTCAATATCACCGAACATCAGCTTGTCCCGCAACACGATGTCTTAACACAGGAAGAGAAGAAGGAGTTACTTGAACGATAGTAAGTAGTTAGTGAAATCTAGTCTAACCGTAAAAAATTTTTACCGAGAGAATATAATTTCATGCTGCGTTATGTGCAAGAATTTAAACACTTGATAACTGATAACGTTTCAGAAATAGACATTCTTGAAAAGGAAGCCTTTCCTAAGGCTTTAGAAAAATCAAGCATCTCAGTAGAAATTTTGGCTGTTGTGTAGAACTCGAATAAGTTACGAGATAATAGAATGGTGTTCGGCCCCCGGCTACTCTAACTGTTCATCCATTTCAATTGGAAAACATGACAGTGCATCTAGCCCTCAGTGATCGTATGTGTCACATGATTAGCGAACGTCCCGTACCATAAAAGCTGGAAATCAAAAGACAGTAAGTAGGCAGATTCAGTCAATATCAAACACAGAATCGTTGTATAATCTAAATGCAATGGGTACAATACGATACACTAAATTGTTGTAGCAACTTCTTCACATATCCACGTTTCTTGGAGAATATACCGGTTATTTTGGAGAAAACGCTCACGAACTTCGATGAGTGTTTCTAGTCCTTTACAAGAAGACCTAAGAAGACAGCGAATGGGCGGTGCAGTTTGCATAAGGAGATGAAAGCGTGTCAAAGTTGAAAACCAACTTTGGAGGGATTGTGGATGTTCCAGTCGCTTTACGTATCTTATAACATGACGTAATTTATACAGTTCCTAACCGTAACGACTGCCAAAAGCACGTTTGGATCACCTCAAGTCGGACGCTAAAAAGATACCTAAGTACGTTATTAGTTGGAATATACTTGGGACCGATTACCTGTTCATACTTTTAAAACAACTTATAAGCAAAATAAAACAAATTACTGATTATTCACAAGGTTGTCTGAAATTATGGGGTGCCTAAGTACTGTAAATACTCACAGTAGGGTCGGTGGGCACCATTTTTGTGAAGGTCTGTCAGTTTGAGATCTTTAAGGATTGACAGCACAAATATTTTGAACCTTATCTGGATGTAGGAGCAAACTGCAAAATGATTGCTAACTAGATGTATCGCGTTAAACAGTATGTGAGTTGTTACTTGACTGTGAGTGATTCAATGTCTCCTCGACCAATAATGTAATGTGCACATTATGCAGACGACTTATCCGCTGGACATCAGAAGTGTTGGTTCAAAGAAGAAATTTTGAGGAAAGGTACCTTATTGAACGATTACATTGTTTGATTTTGGTGTAAGTTAACGATGGAGCTCACGTTGCGTCAGTTCTAACGAATCCTAACTATCAGTAATAGGGTTTCGGGTTCGAACTCCCATTTATGTGACTGTTTCTGTCTTAGTTTGAGCGGCTTGTTGGTTTCCGGCCTACATATGGCCTTACATATCAGTGGAATCGAGCACCCTCTGGTATACAAAGCTGAATACTCCAGTTTTTAAATATCCCAGCTTTGAAGGATGGAGCTCTGTATGTATGTATGTAACTCTGTACCGTTGAATATAGCACTGTTAAGTAAAAAATCATACTCGAACACCATTGTTTTGGGCATAGATAATAAAGTGTTCCAATGTAAAAAGGCTGTCACTAATTGAAAAAAATTCTATGTAAGGAACCTGCTTTTTTAATGTAACGTTGACCTGTCTCAGCTATCGTGTTTCATTGTTCGCTCTCTCGTTTCCATTATCTAGTCGATTGAAAGAGAGCCAGCTGCCGAAAATGCAAGCTAGTGATCCTGTCGCTCGGTATTACGGTCTAAGACGAGGTCAGGTGGTCCGTATCACTCGTCCTTCAGAGACAGCGGGACGTTATGTTACCTACCGTATTGTTGTATAAACCGCTATTTTGTGATAAGTCTTCTCATGCTTTCTTTTTTCGGGTCTGTTTGCTTGGGTTATTCGAGACATACTAGGAGATTTCACCGTCCACTTGCGCAGCTCATTTGTTTATAGCAGTGCATGTGTATGCAAGGTTTAAATGGTTGCTATTTGTCAACTGTATTGATCGTTCAATGAAAAGACGATGTGCTCAGCTCGCTGTCCTAACGACATTTTCTCTAAAGATCGGACTAGTTGATTGGACACGTATTTATTTGCAGCGGTTGGTTGTTTTCGTCATCGTCTCCCATTTTCCAGTAGTGCATCTGTTTGATACGTTACAAAACCCAAGGACAGCCCGTTTGTCTACAGGTGGAAACCTTCGCGCTATCGTTAGTTTGATTCATACACTCCATGTAACAGTGACGATACGACTAAACAATAATTGAACCTGGTTTCTCCCACTGATCTCACAAGAAGGCAAAACAATATGTAGGTCATGTTCGACAACAACCTTTCGGTGACATTCCAGTGAGTTGTAATCAGCGAATAATTTGGGTACATACTGAAATGGTTGGGGAGTTCAGGCGACGTCATGCCTAACAAACGGGAAATGACGGCGATATGATACAGTTTGTTTGCGTGCATGTGTAAATAGGCGTTCATGCAATGTATAAAACAACTTTGATGTAAAGCTCACTCGGAAAGTGCTTGTTAGGTCCACCTTTTGTCAGACCTCACATAAACTGGCGACTATTGGACTGATAGGTATCTCTGATTAAAGAGTACTTTCCAATGAGCGTTTCAGAGGGATCCGTTGTCTACGAGGATTTTTGAGGCTAACTTCGGCTCGTCCTTATGACATATTGTGGAACAAAAATACGATCGGGATGAAACTCTTGAAGTGGAGTTGTCCATTTCATGTGGGCTTGCGATAAATGCTCCTGAACAATCACTTGTCTTCTTGTATCTGCGATTATATCTAAAATCCGATGCTATTCTCTTTCAGTTCCGAAATAAAGAGCGCATTGTGTGGGAGCTTGTTCAACAGAACATAGGATTCTGTTGATTCTTGCACCTTGCGGTTATATCGTCAACATATCGTTTGTAGACTGTCATTTCTCGGATTCTGTCTGAAACAATCTACTCTCTGAATGGGTCTCTTTCGACTACGCATTGTAACTTTACCTGTTGGTGATAGGAACGGAACGTGTGATGTGTATAACAACGGTTTGATTAGGTCATACAAATGTTATCTTAAAGTGGGACTGCTCTCTGCTGTTACCCTAATGTCATCTGATTGTTACAAGTTGAATCACGCGTATTCGCAGATTTTTCCTTCAAATAAACTTTTCGACTAGCCATTTTGAACGCAAGTATTGTGTTCGGGTTTTACTCTTGTTTGGGTTTGTCAGTAGTACACATCCAATGGACGGCTGAAATGCGCTCGTGCTTTTGAGACGAGCCTGGGTTGACACAGTTACATGTGATTAATACTACTATCGCTGTTCTGATGCGCAGGTATTGCTCCATCGTTTCAATGGCTTTGATAACTTCCTTTCAACTAAGATAATTTACCGTTTGATCATCTAGTGTAGTGAACGCGGTACTGTTTTTCATTTCCAGACTACCGGGTTTTACAAATGCTCGTTGGAGGTTATTTAAAGGTCTTTCGGTCGTTCTTGGTTTACACGTTTGCTCTTCTAAGCTTAAAGCCTATGCAGTAATTTATTCGGATTATCCACATTATTAAAGTCTTAAACACCACTGTGGTAACAACATTGTTTTTTAACGATGTTTCAACTCAAGGATCCTGGCTCTGTTTGTATACAGTGACAGTTTCTCTCGCTTATTGGTCTGGGCCTTATCTCACAAAACTACCAGAACCTTCCCCAGCCTCGTTGTCATTTTTAGCTGTTTTGAGACAGTCGCTTCAATACTATGGTCGTTTGCAGCTTTTTCGACTGGCGGGGGCTTATCCGTTGACAGGTACATTTAGTTCGGATATTCCAGTAAGTCTGGACTTTTGGCGAAGCTGCACGTTGCCCGCCTTTGATTTAACGTTTACAACCTACCTACTGAAATATTACAAGTAGGTTTGCAACCCAGAACTAAAATTGAATCCAAGCAATTTCACGGGAATTTCAACTGAAAGGTCTACCAAACAGCAGGCCTATTTGCTGAGTCGGGCTAGCGTAACCGCTGTAACCACAATTGTGCTCCGTGCCCCGGGGGTGTGCGCGCATTCCAGGTCAGATCGCTCGGTTCCACCCTCGTAGTTTTTTGAACATTATGGATCAGGATAGATGACGCCTGTCCGTTGAAAAACCTCCCGGCGTTTGAAAGGTAATGAAGGGCTGGGGGTCAGCACGCATCAGTAAGTGTAAGTGGACAAGATAAAAATACGCTATTAATTGGAATACGCATGAGACCGACAAAACATTCGGAATTACGTGTGAGCCACGGGTAATCTGGTTTATTAATAACGTTCCACTGGTGACATGGAAATTTCATCAGACCAGTTGACTGTGATAGCATTTAAGGCAGGCTAGACATGAGCAGCTGAACGGAGCTACTTTGAATCGTGCACAGCATGTTAGCGCTTCCGTACAATGTGGATATACCCGACAAAGCATTCTATCGGCAGGTGGCCTGTTTGACTCGGCAGCTTGGCCTAAACACCTAACTGAGCTTTGATCGGTCGAGGAAGCTAGCCTGCTGGAGTTTGAGTGTTTATGTTCAAGGCCAGTGGCGATCGGCTTCTTCTGCTGTAAAATCTGGATACATGTTTGTTGTACCAATGTTTGCACCAAGCCAGCTGAACCAGTCGATGCGAGAAGGCCCATGCATGTTGAAGTCATTCATCCAGTTATCCTTCTGAGTTGCTTGATCAAGTGACCTAGCAACTAAGCGGGGCATGGGTTGACGCTGAAGATACAATTAAACTGATATATGGGCGACTAACTAGTTGTACCGCCTCACGTAGCGGATGCAATAGGTACGATTAGTCTGATAATGCTAACGTAAGTAACAATAGGTTCGAATACAAGTCATTTAGTCAAATTAGTTTGTTTCTGTGTGCTATCCAGTTCGGATTAGAAAAAAAGGTGGCTAGACGTTTCGATCTTTTGCATAATGACACACTAACGATCGCACCTACCACTGTTATAAACCCATTAAAAGTAGTAAAAACGCAAGAATCATCCTATGCAAAGAAAAACCGGAAAGCCTGCGAAATTAGTAAACATTAATATGACTCCAAAGAACTGCATTAAGAGACTTACTCAGGAATGTGGAGCGAGAACGTAACGGTTTGGAAGGTGAATAGGTTCCGTCCACATTATCAAATGTAGTTTCAAAGGCCACGGTTTAAAGGTGTGGGTAAACCACAAACATTTTACATGCAGTTCTTGAAAAAGGGTGACGTTTTTATGTCGTTTACAGCCGGAAACATTCTGTTAGGTTGGAGTGGTTGAAAAATCCCACTTGATTCAGCGTCACTTCTCATCTTTACGTGCCCAGACTTAGACAAAGTATAGACACCTTGACGCCGAATGTTTCAATAAGGACGACGGTGTTTTTAGTAGTTAGGTTCATTCCTCTCCCTTTTTTTATTCTCTTTCTGTACATGGCATGCTTTTTTTCGTGATTGTGTGGCAGTTAAACATTAGTGTGATCTACCGATGTATTGCTGTCTATAATGATTATGCAGTACGATTAAAAACGATGGTATGAGCAGATGTGTAAGAAATCAGAATAATAAAGCTATCTTTTCTGGAAGTGTGACAAGCGAGGAGCTCCCCAGTACTTGAGTGCTTTGGGACCATTTTTTGGACATTTCAGTCAAAACAGTCCCGAGCCCAATCATAAAGTTCTGTGTCTCGAGCCGCTGCCCGCCACAGTAGTGACTCCGATTAACCTACAAAAAAAGTCTACACTAAAATGTACGAAAAGTGATATAACAAGACATAACAGAAAAACTAAATAAGACATGAATGTAGGTAGTCATTTACTGCCACCCTACAATGTCATCTCGAATAGCGTTTCTAGTCAGCGATTTGAGGGATCACGGCTACGCCAATGGGATAGACGACACCTATTCACCTTATGCAACGGAGTATTCATGGTTCTGATATTTCCTGACCAAGTTGTTTGGTCACCATGCTGTTTTACCCAACTTCTGGTGGTCTCGGTATATTATACCCGGTGCGGTAAACGGTCAGCTGACGTGCGAAATACGTGACCCAACCATAGCAGGCTGTGCAACGTGATTAGTTGATCAATTGTTCACACATCCCGAGCTTCTCGGAATAGGTGCTGACGAATGGCAGCTTTGCACACGCGACCATTCCAAAGCAGAACGCACTCAGGCATTATGTGACATTTGTTTCAGCGATAACCGGTCGCCTTTTCGACGCCAGAAATGAGACGGGTTTTTCAGATGCAAATCATGCCTTTGATATCCTCGGTGATATCTCGTTAGCGTTATTACCAAGTGACGAGATAGTGTTACTCACGTATGCGGAAATAATACAAAATGACCACGACTGGTAGTAGTCTGTGGGAGTTTCGATGCTCCAGGATCTTCGACAAGGTGAATGTATGATCAACACACCTTCAGCTGGACCAGAATCCTACCTGTTTTTCACGCATCTGATTTTCTCTTAGCTTAATGAGACGTCGTATCATAAGGCAAGACACAAGTGTGGTGTATCTGTGGTTGTCGCGTAGACTTCAGGCCCTCATTTTTAAAATTGGAATTACTGTTAATAAGCACCAATCACGAGGTACCCATTCAGTTCCCCCAAACCGTCTAGAGGAGTTTCGTCAGTTCTGACACCAGTCTCCCAATCATCCTTGAAGAAGATATAGGAGATCTGGTCCGTAAGCCTTGTTACGCTTCAATAACTCAAGCTCCGAGGTCATTTCTGCTTCCGAAAGAAGGCCGTTTGAAACGCAGTAACTGACCATTCGGGTACTGTCGTCCTCTATGGTCCGATTGAGGTCGTCTATGCCGTTCATCGAAATGTTCAGCACACCTGTCGAGTCGGTGCGATTGACTGGTGACAAGTGAATCAACGTATTCGCACATGGTCTCATATCGACTCAACTGCCAGTGCAACTACGGATCAAGAACAAAGTTCTCTGCTATTCCCGGATAAAAATGCTCGTTCGATCTCTTTCGAGTTTTCGACCAAGTGGTGCTCACGGTCTTTGCGTGAGCTTTTAATCAACCTGCGTTTAAGTTATCGATGGTCATCACCATATTCAAAGCCGAGTGGAATCGAGTGACACATGTTCATATAGTTTGTCGACCAGGCAGAAATTCAGTCCCATCGCAACTGCTTCTTCGGAACATACCTCTTCATAACAAGCTTACGTAGTTACTACGATCTGTTTCCAGTGCTCGGTAAGTCCACCTAAGTGACTCGAACTGGATGATTTGCACCCCAATGTTTCTTGGTACGCGTCTTTTGACACCTTCCTCGCTCGAGTGTCAGTCACTTTGTACTTACGAGCGTATGACTCCTGGGCAAACGATAAAACGAAACGGTCAAGCGCAACTGCATGATCTGAATCCAGACAGTTGTTCCAAAAAGCACGACAGTTGTTGGTAGTGTCTCTATTTGTGACTGCTACACAATCGAGTTACGCCCATGACTGCGAACAAGGTAACAAGATTACCTTTCTTGATCATTCATCCATTATGTGAGACAGTCCATTAATTTCCGTCTAAAACTGGCTCCGTCCTCGTGAAAAACGATTAATCCAACCGGAATGAGCGGAACTGTCCTGACCGGTCGAGAGGTAACCTTGGTTACCGTTAGTGCAACAAGCCATGCACAAGCCCCGCTCACATACCCTAATTTATGACAGTATACTATACACCAATTGCAGTGAGATGTCAACGTCCACCCGAAACTTGAAGCCACATCCATCGGGCCCGTCTGACAAACCGACTATCAATTTGCACTCGTTATTCAGTGGATCCATCGGTTTATTCAACGCCAGGAAAAAATGAGGCTCGTAAGTATCCCTACGAAACATAATTATACTTTTAACACCTGTCATATAGGTGAGAACGTAGCTGTTACTCCCACCCTGGTGGGGAGGGGGTTCCAGACACTATGGTGGAGTAAACTTGTACCAAGGATTCCATTTCAGAAAAAGTTGTCAGAGTTGTTTCGGTCGTACATACAACAGACATAACGCAATCCAGCTATGATCAAGGACATCTGAAAGTCGTCGATCTTTGAAGAGTTCAAGCTAACTCGAAAAGATACATACTTCAACGAATGGACTGGGCTACATTCTTTGTGAATCCTGTGTTACCTTTAAAGGTGTTCACAACCATTAACTTATCAGGGTGTACATGGGTCTCCCTCTGAACAACCGTCCACCAAATGATGTTCTCTGAGTACGGTGCAAGGGGATGAAACTACATAATACCTATTTATTAATTGGATTGAACCCCAAGAAACTACCTGCAGATCACTATCCACACAGAAACCGGTCTATAGTACACCAAATGACCTTTGTCAAAAAACACTTAACCGAAACATGTCACCACAAAAATGTCTCTCAAGCAGGTCTAGTAACCTTTGCTAGCGTTATGTTATCCTATCCATTTAGATAACCGCTTCGAGCAGTATGACTCGCTCTCACATTGTGGCTTTCTTCATGCTGGGTGAAGGCCTTTGGAGCGTAATGACGACAGTTTAGTAAGACACAATACATACTATGGGATAGGTTTGGTGGTTGCGCGCAGCGGTCGATACAATGAACCGGTCAAAGCGACTGATTTTGGTTGTTCCATGGGGTAGAGCTGTTTGAATGGGTATTGCATTGGGATGAGTTCCGGTTGAAGTTAGACTCACGTAGAAAGCATCGATCTTGAAATATACAAGAAAAACCACAACAAAACCTCTAGCCTTAAACATAACAAACGAGCCTAAAACATGAATGACTGAACTAGTAAGAATGACTTTTTCCTTCCGCTCTATAGAGCAGTGCAGAACAATCGACCGGACCAAATATGAGAATATCTGTTGGGTGTACACACTGAAGCTACCGCTGTTAACTAGCGAAGTGGGCAGTAAAAACATAAGTTACAGATAGTACACGCTTCAACGCCACTTCCAACACAAACACACAGTTACACATTAAATATAATCCTTTGACTCTGCAGTTGCCTGTCAGGGAGTCCATTATTCTCCATCCAAAACCGCTTCCGACACGGAGAGACAAAAACGACTGATTCATTCCTATTTAGCGGAACTGTTCAGGGCGATCGAGAAGGGACCTTGGTTAGTTTTTGCTTGTCCAACTTTTATTCCGCTACGCTCATTGGTGGCTTAGTTATCCTAACTATTTTTTTCAGTAACTGTCCTTCCAGCTTCTGATTCGAGAATGTTTTAAGTCACTACGCACCATATAAGTACTTTGTGTTTTTCGCCTTGTTGCACACGTTTTGGGGCGGAACAAAGCTGTTTTTTTGTACGCACCTTTTGACTTGTCTTGGGTGCAAAATCACGGGACGGTTGCGGTATTTTTGGGGACCGAGATTTCCGTGTTAATTATTACAAGAAGGAGAGTTCGATTTCTGTCAAGCACTTCACTATATCGAGAACGAACCAGCATATCCTTTCGAGGGTTTACAACATTTGGCGACGGAAGAACTCACGATGTCACTAACGTTCGAGCAGATGCAAATCCTCGTTCATCAGCAGCAGAAACAATTCGAGCAAGCGTAGTTAAAACTGAGTGAAACACTGACGCAGAAGCTGAGTTTCCAGCAACCCACAGCAGGATCCAACGAATCCTCTAAACCTGTAACAGAATTGCTAGTCAACTCAATCAGTGAGTTCAATTTTAATCCTGTAAGTGGCACCACGTTCGAAAAGTAGGAGGATCTTTTCAGGGTGGAACTGTCAGACGCTGACGATGCTCTAAAGGTGAGGCTACTGCACCGTAAACTGGTTACCTCAGAACACGAACGGTACATCAATTTTATCTTGCCGAAGAACCCAAGGGATTTCAGTTTTGACGAAACTACCCAGACGTTGTTCCAAATCTTTGGCGACCAGTCATCCCTGTTTAATATACGCTACCAGTGTCTGAAGCTCGTGAGGACAGCAGATGATGTCTGGGTGACGTACGTTGGAACAGTCAATCGCGAGTGCGAACGATTCAAGCTTGGAACAATGACTGAAGATCAATTCAAACGTCTGATTTTCGCTTGTGGATTCCAGTTACCAAAAGAAGCAAATATCGAAACTCAGATTTTGGCGAAGATAGAACAATGTCCCGAAACCACCCTGCAAGATATCACTGCCGAGTCCGGGCGCCTGGTGAATCGGAAGCATGACACCGCTACGATCGAACAGAGCAGTCACTCAAACGTTCATATAGTATCTTCAAATGTCCCTGTCAAGGTTGCACCAACATCGGAACGCGACAACCGAAGGAAACCAACCACACAGTGTTGGCAATGCAGTGGATGGCATTATGTCTGACATTGTTCATTCAAACAGCATCGATGCACCCATTGCTCCCGGTGGGGCCACAAAGAAGACCATTGCCGTCCTAAGAAGCGCCAGCACCTGCTCGATCAGAACTCCCGCAAGCTACACAAGCCTCGCTTTTCAAGAGCGCATATCGTTTTCGCAGCAAGAAACGTCGACCACTGGACACGCAGAAAGTATGTATCGGTCTCCATTAACAGCAAGTCCGTCAGATTACAGCTCGACACAGCATCGGACATGACTTTAATCTCTGATCTCACGTGGCACCTGATTGGCAAACTTACATAACGCCCGACAACCAAACTTGCTAGAATCGCTGCTGGTAATCGATTATCCATCATTGGCGAAGTTCACTGCACTGCAGCTCTTAACCGATTATCAATCAGAGGTACATGCTATGTGACCCGTAACCCTGGCCTGGGCCTCCTTGGATTGGATTGGATTGACACACTGCATCTATTTGACAGACCACTATTTCAAATCTACAGCCGCCCTGAAGCTCGGCAGAAGCCCACGATGACTCCAGAAGTCCACCATCAATTCACAAACGCTCTCCAGCAGAGATACTCGGATGTGTTCACAGAAGAACTTGGTTGCTGCACCAAAATGAAGACAATCTTTTCCATTCCTCCTGGAACGAAGCCGGTATTTCGACCCAAACGTCTAGTACCCTACGCTGCGCTGGCAACTGTTGAGCAAGAACTGGAACGTCTTCAGAAAGCTGGAGTGATAGAACCGGTGAACTACTCTGCATGGGCGGCCCCGTGGTCAAGAAGGCAAATGGAACAATACGACTCTGTACAGGCTAATCCGCAGGTCTAAGTGACGCTTTCGAGACGTATCAGTATCCCGTGTCGATTCCGGAGGATCTCTTCGCGGAACTGAATGGCGAGAAACGTTTCGCGAAGCTCCACCTGACCGATGCTTATTTACAATTGCCAGTCACTCAAGAGTCCAAGGGATTGCTAATAACTAACACACACAAAGGACTTTATCTATCCAACCGTCTGACATTTGATGTTAAGACAGTATCAGCCATCTTTCAGCAAGTGATGGATACGATGTTCACGGATATTCCTGGTGCGGCTGCTTATCTAGACGACATTATAGTCATGGGTCACAATGCAGAGGATCTGGAACAGAAACTGGACCAAACTCTTACTCGTTTGAGTGAGTATGTCTTCCGACTTCGCGCTGACAAATACCGCTTCGGAATGTCCAGCATCAAATACCTTGGGATTCACTGTGGACAAGGATGAACGACGATCTGTCCCAGCCAACGTAGAAGCCATACAGAGGATGCCGCCTCCAACGGATTTTTCAACTCGGCGGTCTTTCCTGGGGTTAGTCAGCCACTGCAATTCCTTCCTCCCGGAACTCTATCGAATCCGAACGCCAATGAACTGTTTGCTCATAAGGGATGTCAGGTGGGAGTGGTCAAGAGAATGTCAGCAATCCTTTGATCGCATCAAAACCCTGTTGACTTCAGATCTCACGCTTACGCACTACGATCCGACGCTACCACTTATCGTGGCCGCAGATGCATCCAACTATGCAGTGGGTGCTATGATGTCAGATACGTTTCCAGATGGAAAGGAAAAGGCAATCGCGCATGCAGCAATGTCGCTTACATCCCCTGAGCGAAATTACAACCAGATCGAGAAGGAGACCCTCGTTATAATCTTCGCGGTGAGAAAGTTTCACAAAATGTTGTACGGGCGACATTTTTCGTTGTTGGCGGATTACAAACCGTTGCTTGCAGTGTTCGGCTCAAAGAAAGGGATCCTGGTTTATACGACCAATCGCTTGCAAAGATGGGCAGCAATGCTCCTTGCCTACGACTTCACGATACAGTACCGTTCAACAACCAGCTTTGGTCAGGCTGACGCCTTATCCAGACTCATCGGATCACAGGCGCCGAACGACAAGGACACAGTCATCGCAGCGGTCAATATTTAACCTGATTTACACCTCATTCTCAGCGAGGCTGTCCGAGAACTTCCGGCGACAGCAGAGATGTTCAAGGAGGCGACCGAACCAGACTCAATTTTTAGACAATTAATGACGCTCCTCCGCAAAATTTGGCCGTACGCAGACCTCAGTGGCGACTTACGGGAATACTCCCACCGTCGAAAAGCGCTTACGATCGTGGACGGATGCGTCACATTTGCCTACAAAGTAGCAGACCCGGAAGCTCTCCAACGACTTGTGCTCAAACAATTCCACAGTGGGCTCCCAGAGATCAACCACGCAGTTTTGCCTACTGGCCAAGAACGGACAAACAAATCGAGAAACACTGTCAAAAATGCACATCGTGTTGTTTGGCTGCGAAAAACCTCGTGAAGTGTGAACTGCACACTTGGCCAGCAGCTTAAAGACCCTGACAAAGGCTTCACATAGATTTTGTTGGACCACTCAATGGATAAATGTATCTGGTTGTCGTCGACTTTTACACCAAGTGGCCAGAAGTTCACAACCTACGACAGCCAAATACCAACAACACCATACAGAAACTATCGGAACTCTTCAGCTGCTTCGGACTGCCTGAGACGTTGGTCGCAAACAACGGATCTCAGTTCACCTCTTCCATTTTTGAAAACTACTGTCAACGGCTAGGCATCCAACACATGTGATCTCCCGTTTAACATCCTCGACCGAACGGATAACCTGAAAGGTTTGTCGACACCTTGAAACGAGCGTTGTTGAAGATCAGAGGATAAGGTTCTGCTAGTCATGTTTTACGGACCTTCTTGACTAAACACCAAACAACCCCATATCCGGACGTTCCGGATGGCAAGTCGCCGGCAGAATGCATGTTCAATAGAAAACTCAGAAATGTCTTTGATATCGTGATGCCGCAGTCTAACAGAAGGGGAGGATGCAATGCAGAAATGGAAAGACGGTACAATCAAAGACACGGAGCTCGTACATGGTACTTCAGGATTGGCGAGCCGGTTCCCGTACGAATGTTTCATGGACCGCTGAACTGGAAAAGAAGGATAATCGTCCAACGAAGAGGATCAGTCCTCTATGAAGTGAAAGTCGGCGAAATCACGTGTGTGTGGCACGCAAACCAGATTGGACGGAACCACGGAGATGCACTGTGCGACCAGGTAGGACTAACCACGCAACACGATATACTGCTGGACACTTTCAACTTGAAGAAAGAACAACCTACCGAAACTGAACATTCGACAGAATCGACGTTGCAGTTCCAGGGCACGGAGCACAAGTGTCCCATGAGGGAGACGATGGACGAACAGATGCTGCAAACCGGTCAAGCCCAATCAAGTCGACCAACGGAAGCAGTCCTATGATTGAACCCGACAATCTTCAGGGGCAGGTGTTAGGGCGCCCATTTTTTCCCCGTCAAAAACCGCCTGCGTCATCGAGAGACAAAAACGATTGACTCAATCCTACTTGGCGGAACCGTTCAGGGCGGTCGAGAAGGGACCCTGGTTAGTTTCTTGCCTGTCCGACTTTTTATTCCGCTATGCACATTAGTGACCCTAACTTTTTTTCGGGCAAATGTCCTTTTTTATTTGAAACAATTTGTTCCTTTGATGAACTCGAATAAAACAATGAGAAGACGCGATGCATGTGATGTTCTCCGGAGTAACAGTTCGCACATTTTGATCACTCATAGACGTGTAACTAATTTTAAACAAGCCAAAATTCCACAGGGTGGAAGTCATTGCTTAAAAGATTAAACAGACGGACACAAAAAGTAAAAATCAAAATTGTGAGAATGCTGAATACCAGGGTAGCCGCAGTGTTAACACAAGTTCATCAAGGGAACGAACTGTTTCAACTTCCTACAAAGATTCCCGAAAGATATTACCAGCAATCTTGACAACCTTCTTTTTCATTATTCGGGTATGCTTTTTTGGCCACTGCGTACCACATAAGTACTTTGTGTTTTTCGCCTTGTTGCACACGTTTTGGGGCGGAACAAAGCTGTTTTTTGTAC
>JTDE01002987.1:20570-46538 GCA_014338405.1 Paragonimus skrjabini miyazakii | reverse complement strand
TCTCTAAAGTACTGATTCACTCAGACCGTTCTACGCTTGTTTGAGTAACTACCTGCATGGTTGATTAAGATTGAATCTCGGAAATTTCTAGATCATTGTGTCAATTTGGTTGCTTATTAGCCACAGTTTTGTCTTCTGGGTCAAAGGCATTTTGGTCAGATACCACATGCTCATTGCTGTGTTAGTTCCGTAACGGCAATGTTTCAAGAAAAAGTACCTAAATATATGACGGAGCATTCTGCTGCTCCTGCAAAACACCAATTCCCACTTGTATGAAACAAAATAGCCCTCACGATTTTTCACTGCCTTGTCCAGCTGTTTAAGCGGATCCTGACGGTAACTGTTCCGACAGTCGGGATCATTCAGTTTACGTCTGACAAGAGCAATGTTAGCCATTGATCTGTCGAAGTGATGCGATTCTCAGCCTACGTATTCACTGTTCTTTGTTGTACTGTGTTACACTGTGTTACTGAATTTAAATCCTGGAAGGACACGGCCTTAAACCGGACTGCCTGGAAGAGTGGGGTGTGGAAAGGTGCCCGAAAGCTCAGTGGGCAGCAGTTGCCTGAACAGGAACGCAATCATGCCGTTCGTAAGGGAACCATAGACACTGTAGATCGCGCCGCTGTGATGAATACAGTGGCAAATGCACTAACTGTCTCGGATCCATAGGTCATAAGCGTACTCATAGAACATCGTAAAATAAGAGGTTGCGTTAGACGCAAGTAGGTTTACAGGTTTATGTGTTTGCGCATATTCGATTTAATTTGCGTCAGCCAGTGACCTTAGTCGTCTTAAACACCTCTCACATCTGGGTCATGGTGACCTTTCACTTTTCCGTCTCTTCAGCTTTGTTAAGTCAATTTACATCAAAAGTTCTGTTTGGTTCTCAGTCCAATGTTTTTGCTTTTCTCTTCTATCCTGTCTAGTATGCATTAATATGCACCCCCATACCAAAATACTTATTGTCTTATATTTTCAATATCTTTCTCTCCAACTTAGATTTTACCTCGTTTTTGTTTCCGAAAAATAAGGTTTTCACTCTTAAGCCATATCAACATTTTGATAACAATTGTTGGCCGGATGGACAACAAAGCTTTTCACTCTCTTATTCCCCTGAGTTTACAGCAAGTACGTTTTGTGTAAATGGAACCTCTAGTGGTTTGGCGCGGGCCGCTTGTAGTGTCGGTTATGCGTAGATGCTCTTCACTTTTGGTCACTGTCTCAGACCAATCCGGAAATGAATGCCACCAACCGATAATCTTTCAACGGCGGTATCGTACAAAGCATTCGATAATCATGTAAACTTAACATTCGTACTCAGCTACTTACCGTGGACATCTCGCGTACCACCGGTCTGTTCGTCTAAAATGTAAAGCTCTTCAACCCCATGTTTCGTTACACTCAACATCGAAATGGCTGTTTGTTAAAACACCATTAGTTTTACCCGCTCTAGGCATTCGTGAAAGTTGGAAAATAACTGCGGTTTATCGATCTTCAAACAATTATTTTTGAGTACTCTCTCTGTTGACTGATAATGACGAGTACATGTATGATTATCTACGATCACACTGCTAATGAAGATGAGAAGAAACATTTATTGTTTTTATCCTTTTTATCAGATGGTTATATTACACTGATTGCTATAAAACTTTGTTCCTGCATAAATAACCTGAAGGTTTCACGCAAAGTCGCTGAATATTTGACCGGAAATAGGTGAAGCTGGAACCATTCCATACTGTAATGCTCTGTCTGATTTTTACTAGTGAAATACGTACGTATTACAGTAAAAACTAGGAACGTACGCATTGTGTATTGTTGTCTAACTTGGAAAATAAAATGTACAGAGAAAGACATGTCTAGCTAGCAAAGCCCATAGCGAGCTGTTGTTTTAGCTCTGAAACTTGCTCGGCTAAATCAAAAGTAGGTTGCAAACTAGAAGTATTAAAAAATGAACACCGAATTGCGATCATAAAAAATTTTCATTATATTTGCTGCAATAGCTTCATAGTTTTGAGATTGTATCATCTAGTCTTTAACAAGACAAGAATGGTAAACAATGGATGTAGATTTTCTAATCGTCTCATCGGAAAGCCAACACTTGTTTATTATGTGTACAGAGTGATTGTGAACCTAATCAAGCTTAAACAAGCAAGGTCTAACGTTTTACTGGTTTACCTACAGAAATAAATTTCTACTCATTGATTACCATTAGCATAATTGTGTAATCATCAGAAATACAATCAAATGATACACGGTGCAAAATCCGACCAAATGACATCTCGTTGGCACTGGGTTTCTTTAGAGATCTCATCTCGGGTCACACATGTTTGTGCGCCTAATCTTCAAAAGAATAAACGATAAAATCTTGTCTTCTAGTTACATGATTTTTACATAGGTTTGTTAGGTAAAGAAAGCTAGTAAAAGTGGTTTTCTAATAAATATCTATTTTGACGACAACTAGAGGATTTCCACTCTCTAGACATCTGGGCTGCGCAAATCAATATTGATACAAACCGAATGGGGCATACGTTTCGAAAAATACTAATTGGTTCATGATTTCAGCAAGTACTGTTTACTTGGGAATCCTGTAGTCTCTTCAACTTCTAGTAGCAAAAACACGGACGAAAACGATCGTGAATTAAACAGGTTTATATGAGCATTAATAAAATGAATACAGCCATAACCGGTATGCGCTTAGTACCCATGGTGTATGGTGCATCCAACTACGAAAATGAAACGGAAGCAACTTAGTTTACCAGCAGTTAGGTCTCGTCAGCCTTTGTCATTTCAAATTCCTAGCTCTAAATAAAATGCCTCACAGAACCGTTCGTATCAGTGGCGAAACACTCAACTCATTTGACTAGCTTTGATGATGCAATCAAAAATTCCTTCGTTCTGTCTGACTGATAGTCCATTGAATATTGTCATGAATTGTCTCCACAAAACTGTGTAATTTTCTTTGACAGTCTATCCTTTGTTGTCGATCGTGGCGGGATGAAATCGATGGTAATTTTAGAGTAAATTGTTTGAAGCAAGTTGATGATTAATTTTCGAAGTCGTTCGCCACTGAAAACCTGAATCACAAATATGTTCTTCATTGCTTTGTGACTTAACCAAAACCTGTTCGCCTATCACCCAAATCGTTCTTGTCATTTTTCATAGGAGGTGAGCCAGTGAAAGCGCCAGTTAAACACAGCACAATGCGCTAAAGTTGATTGGCTAATATCTATTGGTAGTACGTACCGCCTATTGGCTGTCACTATTTCTCGATTCCAATTTCTGATTGGTCATCATGTACGCGTAGGCCTACAGTCGCAGCGTAACTGCCCAATGCCTGAGGTCGATCAGTGTCCTGTCGTATTGGTCTCCGAAGCACTGATTAAGTGAAGTTTTCTATGCATATGATTATTGCATTTTACTTAGGCGTATTTCTGTCGTATGCTGTCGAACATACTTGAAGAGAGCATCGCAGAGCCACCGGTCGCTAAACGTTCCAAATCGTCCGGGGAACGTCAGGTCACACATTCACAACTAAATGTTAACCAAGGGGCAGCGCTGGTGAAATGTGGATTGTTGAGCCATGCTGGAGTGACTACGGACATACCCGTTACTAACAACAGGGACTATACAACTACTACTAACGAGTCCATTTTCTCCGCATTAACGAATTTTATCTCCACTGTTGATAACACCAATGAACTGGAGAGACACCCGCATTCTTGTGAGTTTTGCCAATTCAGCTAGCATATCCGAATAGTGTTTCACACTGAAATATCTGGTACTGTCCGATTTTTCCCGTCTCATTGTGCCTGACCATGACTAATCAGTTTGTAATGATTTTTTAGGGTAGGCTTTTGGTAGGTTTGTATTTATATACGTCCACGGACAGTTTAACCACTGTGACAATTTAACTGGCACGCATTTCTTACTGATGGGTAGATTTGTTTGGTTTAAACTAGACACCGTTTACAATTGATTAATATTTTCGCGTTCGGACACATTTGTCGACTAGCCCCTTCCGATGTGCAATATTC
Source organism: Paragonimus skrjabini miyazakii (assembly GCA_014338405.1). Lineage (NCBI taxonomy): Eukaryota > Metazoa > Platyhelminthes > Trematoda > Plagiorchiida > Troglotrematidae > Paragonimus > Paragonimus skrjabini miyazakii. The sequence goes on along the minus strand of JTDE01002987.1, from coordinate 42,501 downwards.
GAATCGAGTTTCGCTTATCACTAGTTCCTCATATCTCTGCAATTTCACCGATTTAATTTTGTTCACTCAACATTTTGTGTCGCAGTCCAAAACGAAGACGTAAAAATTGTTAGCCAGTTAACGCATGGATAGCCTATTTTATCCCCATCGTTTGACATTTACTATTCGGCTGGAGTTCCATTTTTACTGTCACCCACAAACAATTGTAGTTGTCGGATTTCCATGAAAATTTTAGTAAGCCTTTTTTCGCTTTATGTTACTTACAGATTTTTTCTGTATCAAACAGGACTTAGTCAAATTAGTACAAACTGATGATAACAGTGGTAGTTTACAGTTATTCATTGGGATGTTAGGAAGTAGCGCAGGTAATCGTAATCTCATGCAGTGTTCATAAGACCCTTGATCTAAGATAGATATTGCTTCGGTTGTTTACTCGAGGGTCACCGGTTCGTATCCCAGTCGTGCCATTCCTTTAAATAACTGGTCTAAACAAAGGAAGAAGTTATCTCAGTGAGATGTGTGTTTGAAAGTGGTTGTCGAATTACACAATTTTTCTACTCCATGCTATCTTTTTAACTCTCTCTCCCTATCATTCTTCTGTGGTTTGATCTTACTTTAGGATAATCCAAGGGGTGTTTATGACAGTGTCCTACCAGAGTCTTCATAACCATTTAAACTAAGCATACCGGGCCGAAGAGTGGAAACTGGTACATCACACTAAAGTCCCAAAACTAACAAGCTTTTTGACCGAGACCGGTTAGTAAGCACCAATAGATCGTGGTAACCAAGGCATGGTGGAAAGAAGGAGAGGAATGAGTGGACCCACGGAAAGTAAACACCATCATTTTGGTGAAAGCGTTCACGCCTCAGACGTGTATTGCAATTTGTCGCTGTCCCGATTCGATTAGAACACTTATTTCAAGTTGAACATTAACCATAGACTTTCCAGTCGGTCCTTTTCACAACGAAGCACCAGACTCGAGTTTCCCTCTATTTTTAGCTTGTCTGTAGTGCACATCCTGGCCTAATCCACTCATTAATAGCATTGTGATTTTCCTAAAAGAACACCCTTCGATTACACCTTCGTGGGCTGCGAGATCATTCCATTTAAAAAAAGTCTACTTCTGATCGTTCCTTGACCTGAGCTCTGAGTTCCTGGATTTTAGTGAAGTCTTTAATACTAGGAATGAAATTGCCGTTTTCGCATTTAATGACCTTTGCGAGGTTAGTTGTTCAGTTATGAAATTTTCACAAGATTATTTCAAAAACCGAACATAATACGCTGTACGTAGTAGAGACCATTATCATTTACCTTTACGATCTATTTTGTGTCAATCACTTTTTTGTTATTTTTTGTGTACATCTTTTGTTAGCAGTCTCTTAGTCGAGTTCATAAGTTAACTGTTATCGCGTCAAAAATCTATCAGCTTGTTGTGTGTATAGTGAGAACTCTGCTATAAATGGACCTCAAGATCATCTTGTTTTCTTATCTGCAAGCCGAATTGATACGCAGCTTCAGAGATGAGCATGAACAGTGCCTGCTTTTCGCGGCTCACAGCTGATGAGAAACGGCTTAAAATAATGCCATTTTTCCAAGTTTCTAGACAATTCATCTTCCGTCATTCCTGATGATAAGTCTGCAAAACAATCTCTCTAAATATTCACGTTACGTTCTTGTTAAATAAAATCAGTCTCAAACTTGCAGTCCATTTGCCCCAAAATACAGCTATGCGTTCTTCGAAGGCTGTTTTTAAAAAATACACTGACAGTGGAGCAAAATTAAATCTGGATTTCTCTTAACCGATGACGTCCATTCATATCCCGCCTGTCCAGATATTTCACAGCAAACCAATCAGGTAACGATGTGAAAGTTTATTATGCATTGTTCCAATTCAGGTTATTCAGTTATTACTTGGTTAGTCGTTTGATAAAATTCCTAACGAAGATTTTACACCAGAGCTGAAGTTGTTTATTCGAAGATAATGTACCACCTTGTTACCCCCGTGGCAATGTTACTTTATTCGATCTCTACAGTTTATCTTCAACCACGTTAAATGCGTTTCAGATCTGAAGTGAAAAACTTCATGTTCTTTCTCAATAACAACATAATTGAGTGGCTAACGACCCCGGTAAACAGTATAACTTTCACGGAATTTACACTACTTATTGTTACAAGAATTTCAGACAAAAGAAGATTAACGCAAACTATTAGTAAAACAATAAACTACAGATTTCAACCAAAGATGAAAAGTGAGGATTATTTGATTTTGATCTACTTCAAAACCAATGTCTACAAACAATGACCAACAGAATGTAGTGAACTCACTGAACTATGACGGCTAACAAAGTTAACGAATTAAGATGGACAAACCTGACAGGACCGGCAACAACAACAGCGAATGAGAAATCAAAATGAAATGTAGAGAAACATTCATCTATTATGTCGGATTTGTCGTACACCTGTTTGTAGTGGTGTTGATCTTGTTCTGAGGCTTCCAGTAACAAACGGACAAGTTTACTTGTATGTAGAAGAAACTGTTTGTCATCAGGCTGCTTGGAAATTATGTACTGCAAAGAACGAATGATTTCTATTTTGAATGATTTTCCACTGATTGACTCTTGACTCCTAAACAGTTCTCTTGACAAATGCAAATGAGTTTACTAAGGAACTGATTTCACAAGTAAACAACTACACTGTTGTTTTACCCACATTCATTAAGATTGACCAGATCCACGTAGTGATCCTACTTTAGACAGTTCTATGCCCCACATTGACGAAGGAACTGTCTGCATAATGTGATTCCCGGCTGATATAAGCTAAACACTATTCACAGGTGATTATAGCTGACGCATTTCCATAGACGTCTATGTCAGCCTGTTTCGAAAAGAACTAGACGAGTTTCGCTCTTATCAAAGCTCGTCGTTAGTGCATCTCTTTGCCATGACCGCGTTTAGAACGGCGGTCACGTGATTCAACAACGAGTGTCAAATACCATCCTACTTGTCTTGAAACAACTGATTCCATTCACTGGTTCCAATATGGGAGTGTTGTGCTCTTTCAGGTGTTACGCAACACTTTGTGGGGAACAGTGTTAGAACGAGTGAGGTTGAGATTTCTAAAATCAAGTCGTAGTTAGATCAACTTGTATTGGTGTTGAAATTGATGCATTTCCTCCGCATCACTGAAAATGCTGAACAACAACAACTGTTGGAGATCGATGGCTGATTTCTCTGTGAAAATGTTTTTATATTGCAAAGAGGAAACACGTCTGTCAGCCTATACGTTGACCAAACAGATTCAAATCAGCATGTCTAACCATTCTTGTAAGTTGAGCTTGACTAAGAAGTTCTGATATTCTGGTCATCGATTAGATTCAACAAGGCACTAACTGTGTCTATTCCCGAAGCGATTAGACCAACTGAATTTTACTCATAAATGAATGTGTCTGAAAGCTTAGCTGAGGTAATTCGGTGCTGTCAACTGTGAGGTCAGTGGCGCCGCAGTAAACATATTTACCTTATGAAAGCGTTGCCGGAGTTCAAATTCTGGTCGTAGCGAGGACACCTAATACTGACGGGTCCTAAAAAGGGTGAGCCTATCGTTTGTTTCCGAAGGGGATCTACTCTGATGTAAAAGTTGTAGTTACATACGAATTATGTTTCACTAGTATTCAATTACTTATGAGTAGTTGGGGGGCGTTGATAGATGTATTATAAACATTACTTACGTTTGAGTATAGCTTTCGCATTCAGACGAACTGTTCGCACATGCTTTTTTACAAAGAAGCATTAGATCCGAATTTCACTTTATCAGTATAAATTAATCATTCACGTCTACATACAACTGACTTTTCTCAGCGACTGATTTGCAGAGATCAGTTTTTGGCTGACCGTAGATTTCCTTGTGTAGAGGTAAAATAAAGTAGGGAATATAAAGATACAATACAAAGATACAATGACATATTTCACTAATCACAGTGAGGTAAGACAAGTTATGAAGTGGTGTGAACGAATGAGCACCATCACTCAGATATGCTCCGATTACAAACTCCTATAAACTCAACGTCATTTAGATCGCATCTTATTGATGGTTGATTAACCAAATCTACTTATCATCTGATGATATTCACTTAGAATGGAAGAACGCTTGATGGGCGTTAAACGGTAGTCAGATGGGTTGGTAAACAGGTTAGACTATGAGATTTCTGTGCTCTCGACATGGCTTCGTAGCTCAACTGGTAGGGTCATTATATCTGGCACTGGTTCAGATACGGTAAACATCAGCGTCTTTGCAATTAGGTCTAATCTAAACCAACAGATTGGCTACACTATTAACCAGTAATTAGTGACTTATTCTTTACATTATCAGATTGAACGTCTGTCTTCTCAGTCTACCCTTGAGTTGTTCAGGGGTATCCGTTATTCTACATTAGGTGACACCTTTTCTGTCGCTTCGATTTATCACAACTAGTTTTCTGTGCGAATAAACTTCAAATCCAAGTGCAACGGCTTATCACAAGGGACTAAGTGATCTTGCCAGCTTGAGCTACCCTGTCATTAATTACACATAGCCTACCTTAAGCAAGCAGTCTACTACGACAGAGGTGTTACACATGGTAATACGAAGTCAATGTTCATATGTCATTAACAGATCGATAATGTGAACAAAGTAGTCGACTCATGGTTCAATTTTATTGGAGCATGACTTGGTAGATTCGCATCGGCCTGGCTGGACACAGTACTCATCAGGCTACTAGTATTCACTGGTCACGGGCACAGGGGCTGGGATGTATGAAGCCGGAAGCCGAACGCTTATTGGTGAAACCAAACAGCGTCCGGCTCATATACTGCAATCAGTCCGTTTCAGTTAACCTGATCTCGTTGCGTACGCGATAAACAGCTTAGTTCGGAATGAAACAGATTTCTGCCCTCAAGTAACTGGGAATAAAATTAGATCTACCGTTCGTTGATTAGTGTGTTGAAAACAAATTTACCCATTCAGAAAGAAAGTTCACAACCACTGTTATATCGTTCCGCGAGTTAACAAAACTTCCAAGATTGTTTTCTTGGGACAGTTCTTGAGTTTCATTACAAGCACCAGGACTTTTCACTCTGATGTAGAGTACGCTTGAGAAGTACAAAATTCCCGTAGACATAATACGCAGGCTTTTCTGTTGTTTCTAAAAGATGTCGCGCCATTTCTACTTTTCATTGCGATTTTTAAGCTGTGCTGGCTGTTCTTCTGGTTGTCTATTTCACGACAACCTGTTCCATCCATATATGTTCTATGTGCCTAAAATAGGCTATGATTCCTATCAAGATATGCATGCATTATGTATCGATAGAATATTCCCTGCTTGTGTGCTGGTGGCCAAAAATGAGCAGGTGGTTTTCTGTACCCAGGCTTCACGAAACAGACATGTTTATAAAGTATAGCGCCCCGATCTGCTTCACCGGTTATGATTGAGTCGATGAATGGTTTTTGGTGATACAGGAAAAGTGATTCTACCCACAGTCATTTGAACTGCTAGGTGGGATGACTGATAGAAATGCACGATCTCTCTAAACCGCCTACTGCCCAAGACCATCTGATTTTACTGGTTAGATTTATCTAGAGGATCTAGTGTATCAGAATATTCAGTAATTACAACCGTATCAAAAGATCTGCAACGAAACTGGAAAGACGTGTAAGTTGGTAGATCCCCATCGTGAATCAGTCAGATATATTCTTGCCGTTTCGTTTTAAGCCTTCAAAATAATCTGAATATACTGATGACATGTATCACGTCTTATGATATGCGTAACCCTTTCTCGAACAATCTTTAGGTTGCCCGCTGAACTGCACACTTTAGGCGTGCCTGTTAACCGAGTGAATTGCACTGAGTCTCAACTACATAAATGTCTTTCGAAAACTTATACGTTAACATAACAGTTTTCGATGTGTAGTACCTGCTCATTACTAAACTGCAGTGATAAAAGAATGATATGTACATGTGTAGTGCAGTGAATGATGATCTTAAAAAAACTCTCCACTGTGTTATAGTAAGCTGGTGACGTTTAATTTAAATCCTAGACTGCCAGTTCACTCAAGTCAGTCGCAGAAACTATACAGTAACTCATCATTACGTTTTTCTAACTAACCCATATGTTTAAACATAGTTCTTCCCTTTGGAGTTCGTGTCAACATTATCTCCATGCAGCTATTCTATGCTTTGCCTAGACTAGAAAATATCGTAATCTGCTTACTCTTGGTATCACTGAATTCGATGTCGATTAAGGGAGGATTCTCATGAACTGGAATGTAAATAAAAGTATTTCATACAAAATGTTTTATTTATCTCAAACTGAAGCTTTTAGTTTAAGCATCTAATAAAAATCCAGTGTATTCTGATTTGTTTTAGAAAGCAGTTCTTTAATTCTACCGTTACCTCATTTAGATGAAGTACCAGGACAGTTTCAATGACTATTTACTTTTGGTATGGTGCTTATTGAGAAGGGACAAACATCAGTTTTAAGCTTTACAAGAATATACTAACAAGCCATGCACTCAAACGTATTTACTTAAACGTTGAAACCTTTTCAGATTTCAGTTGAAAAGGTTCCTGTTGACGAAACATAAAAATGCCGGATCGATTTGTTTTGCAACTGTATACATTGTCCGAACAAAAATATACTGTTTCTCTGCTGAACATGTTCAAAGTCAGGAAGAATCATTTTTCTCATTCACAACTTCTTCTCCCAAAAAAAAGACCGTTTCTAGCACTGACTGGTTATTACTTCAACGCCGCTCCATTCAAAGAAGTATACACTTTCCAGTTTGTACTTTTAACGTTGTCTTCTGTGTAAGATCGAAACACTTTATTCAGCAAATCGATGTCTATGTTTCCTGTCTGAAATCGGCTTGCAGTGTTATGGTCTTCATTGTCAATTGTTAGTAACTACACTGAACCTCAACAAGTTTTGTCCGATTAAGGTTGGATGGTTGAGGAAGTCAGAGAAACGTTCGGAGTCCCCTTACTACTAAAGGCTTTTTATGCGCCGGCAATGGTGTGAAGTTTTTATTGACTGCCAACGTGGTACAATCCGCCTGATATAGATGACGTAGCAGTAGTTTGGCCTCAAAAGATATTTGGTCTGATAAGTTTTTTATTGCTAAATCAACATTGCAGAACGACGTAGGTAACCATCAGTTTACACATCAGATGTTTATCCATATCCTTGATAGTGGTGCAGTAATAGTCTCTTTGGTGAAAGGTCCAACTTAGTGCATGGGTGTTTTTCCAATAGTCTCTTCTAGTTTTCGATCATCATGACATTGAAAAGTAATCTTAAGTTTCAGTCCGTTTCAAATGTGATGTATTACTCACTATTTAAGATACTTGTTACACAACATTTTGACCTCGTAGACCTCATAATTCACTATGCTTCTGGTTTCTGTTCATCAACAGGGTATCACTCACACACAGTTGTTTTGAACAATCGCAAGGTCTTAGTGTGACTTAAATCGACCACCACTGCATTGTCACATTCCCGTACAACCATCTCGTGTATGAGGTTCAAACTGAGACTATTTTGTACAGGCTATTTTGACTTAATGTCGCGGCATTTAAACGCACTATCTATAGGTCGTAACATTCCCTACTGTCTGGTCATTTTCGTTAACACCTGACTTGGGCACCTGAGAGACATTCTGTTCCTGTGAACGTTTGTGAGCGCAGTTCGGACCGACCGTGGAATTTCACTAAATCAAAACTGCTTTGGAGTTGTTGCAAACGGCTTCACCCTAGCTAACTGCCATAAACATCGATCCTCTTGCATTGTGATTATTCTTTCTCATCTGTTCGCTTCTTTATGTTAAATGCCTCCGACTGCAGGTTAGCACAACGCCCACTTCCTCAGTGCCGTTCGGGAACTCTTTAAAGATTTGATAGTCCGATGTCTTAATTTACTCATTCGACTCGCGATTAGCTACGCAATTGTTGGTGTCAGTTGACATACGGTTGACTAATTTCAGACAGTGAAGGTCACAAAAAACATACGATTGGACGATGTGCTATGATCCGTCACAAACATACGCAAAATGACTTGCCTGACTTAGCCAAGTGATGACGCGCCAGTCACAATCTATTGTCGGAAAGACTGTCAACCATTGGAAGACAGGTCATTATTGTTGTCTGGCTGTGCACAACTTATAAGTGTTAGTTATTAGCAGTTAATAGCCAGGGATAACTGACCATTTGATTTTTCCGTCAGGTGAAAAAACAGACGCCATCGGCAAACTTTCGACAAACACACAACCTACGCTTACAGTTTTGTCACAACAGACATAGATCTGATTGTGAACAAAACATCCATAGTAAACTTATGAAAGGAATGTAATACTTCGTAATGTTCGTCCGAAAATCGACACTCCACGACCGGTTTCATCTTTGATTGGCCTCAATAGGAAGATCGGACCGTTACTAGCTGAGGTTCACTTCCGCTTGGTCACGGGTGCTAGTTGGGATCGGCTAATTAAGAAAATGAATGTGTCCATAACGCATTAGTTTGGAAATACACAGACCATCTCAATTTGTCATGGGGTATCTGTTTTGAGAGTAAGATTCATTTCGTGTCCTTGTGGCCACAGCCTGCGCAAACACAGGCGATCTATTGTGGACCGTATCCATTTAATCTGACGAGGCGTGAATATATTATATAATAACTGCAACGAATTATTTCCGATACCCTACATTAGTATCGACTTCAGATCGTAATTTGCAAATGTTTCCTTCGTGAATGTGTGCTGAGGAAATTAGCTTAGAAACAGGATATCACTGTGGTCGTTATGGGGGGGTATACAGTTTGAAGCGTGAAAGTTCAATTTAATCACTTCAGTTCCTAGAAAGACTCAATAATGGTCTGCATTCTGATCAGAGTCAAGACAAGTTGGCTATTCATACAAACTCATTTGCCCAAATAAGATGTAGATTAGGCACCTTTAAGCTGACATGATTTCAGGCCTGTCTGAAGGTTGACAAAAAACGTTATAATACAATCCAATCGAGCAGGTAATTGTTTAGTCTACGAAGAGCAACATACCTTTTGTCTACCATTAGTGAATTTAAAAATGTGATTCCTAGTTTCACTCAGAAGTAGTTATAAGTTTTTACTCATCTGGTTAGCCATTAAGTTTTTCGACTTAACCTGACAGCTGAAAGTTTGTTCATTGCTTCTGTTTTGTCCATTTTTGATGGGTTTTACATGAAATTGGTGTATAGTGTGGCTTCCGTCTAACAGTAGAAGACGGAGTCTACCGAATGTGTGTGTGTGTGTGTAAATCCTGGTGCGATACTTGGATGTTGTACAGGTAAGTCTTTCACGTCTTAACACTGATTGGGAAGACTTAGAGTTGAATCGGACGGCCTGGAGGAATACGATTCGGACGGGCGTCCACGAGTTCACCGACCACTTATTGTGCGGCCGTGAACGAAATCATCCGATGCGCAAGAGAACCACTTTTGCCATAAGTTGTGGTGACATGACTGTATGGCGTTGCGATGTGTGAGGCCGTGAATACGCTGGGCGTTTGGGATTAGTAGGTCACCAGCGCACTGATAGTGCACCATCGGCGAAGAGACGACGAGTATGTTAGGCTCAGGTATGTCAATCGGCATACCCATTCTATTTCTATTAAGGATTGCATCGATCAAGACCATGGTCGTTTGGCAATTAATCCGCTCCTCTTTTCAGAAACTTGGGTGTCTGCGGTCTTCTACCCATTTTTTTCTTGAGCTTTTTTGGCGTACTGAATGTTGAATCGTTTGCCAGATCTTTTCGTAGTTCAACTTTGAGTTTTGTTTTTCAACTTTATCCTCTCTAGAATGCGCTAGCATGCACTCGTATACTGAAATGCTTCTTGTATTAAATTATACATATCTTTCTTCCTAGTATAGATCTTGTAATTGCAGTCTCTCTCTGTTTATTTTCCGAGAGATAAGGGTTTCCTTTTCATGCTAACCATTCAATTGGCTAACCAGCATTGACCGGCTGGACACAAAGGCCTCACTCACACACCTACTGGTCTTATCCCCTCGGATACGTAGTGTGTGAGTGGAACCGCAAGTGGTGCAGCGCAAGCCACTTGGAATGATGGTTTAAAGCGCAGGCGTCCTTTGGCTTGGGTCACTGTGACAGGCTAATCCGTTTCGGATGCCGCAAACCCTGTGATCGCTCTATACCGCTGCGGAACTTGGTCGTTTTGCGTCACTAATGTTCATCACTCATTCGACATTGAAAATGCTCCACTGTGGATTTGTGCAACGCGAGACAAATGATGGTGTAGTTATTTACTGATGTATTCAGTACTGTGTTGCCACAGTTCAGTCAAAACTATGTTTCCATCAGATTGTTTGTATGACGATTCCAATTTTTCCTTGGACTGAAGTATCTGGGATTACTGATGCGAAGAACTGGTTCTCTGGGGGTATAGCAAATTTTACCAGCAGCTTTCCTTCCTACTCAGTTCGTTGGATACCCTTATAGTGATCGTGAACGTGCATAAGCAAATCAAGATGCCTGTCAGTATGACCTGTCCAAAAGATTAAGTTTTCAGGTTACACAAGAATCTTAAACCGGTTTTTCGTTTTTGTTTGGTGTTTTCTGGTTGCCATGTCCATTAGCTCAATCCCATTAACACTATGTTCATGGATCTATCAAGAGCCGACCCACAATTTTGAATTTTAACCGACAATTAGACAAAAATTTTCCCTACTGCTAGCGAATGGCGATGTATTCCCTCCCACCATCATTTCTGTGTGAAAGGATTTGTGAGATCTGTTCACTTATAATTGGTAGGTAAACATTTTCTGCTGGTTATTCAGTCTATCAGTAGCAGCCGTATTGATGTATTTTCTTGCTCATTTGTTTAAGTAATCTAACCAACAAGGCGTTTTGTCCGAATTTCAAAATTGTCATCTACCCACTGCTACTCAGAACCGGTGTTAACAGAAATGAGTCTACAGTAATCAATATGAAAGTTAGAGGAAAGCTGTATGAAAATATTTGCTAAACCTCGAAACATCCCTTTTATTGGTGCACTCTCATTTCAGTTGTATCTAAACATATCATCTCATATCGTGATGCTCATCCGCTTTCTTGAAGAGTTATTGACATGTCTAAAGCGACATGGTGCCGACCTACCGGATCCTCCGTCGACTAAGCTACTCATTTCAAACGCTGATGTTACGAAGCGTGACTTACGCCCTGTGGGTAATGCCGTGAGGTACTAATATAAAACAAGCTGTCTGACTTGTAAATACAATTCTAACGACGTCCGAACATGTCCGACCCTGAACACCTTGTCCTATCCTGTTGTGACGACGACGATAGTTACCGAATTCGAACACATATTCAACACAAACATTTGGGACATAGAGCCGTTTCTTCTGACAGACTGGTCATTAGAATCATATGGGTAGAATAAACGTTCCGTTGGCCTTCCGTTAACGCCACATGCAAATATAAGCTCGTAGGAACCTGCATACTTTCCGGCTTAGCTTCTGTTCAGTCACCATCACATCTTTTTTCCCTGACGTCTTCTCTCATTTAACACACTTACGTTCGGTGAAGTCTCGAATAGGTTTTGTTGAAACCTCTGTGCCAGACATCTCTTCCAAAACACTGTCAAAAGCACATTAACACCTTTTTAAACTGTCTGCACATTGTGCTTTCCTTATGAATCCAAACAGTTAATTAGTTAAGCTCGCGTACATTGTTAACTCAAAGTTGCTTGTCTTATTTGAACCACATTCATCTTCTATTTGAGCGTAACGTAAGGACAATGTCTAGAGTACATGAATCGCTCGCAAGTTACCTAATAACTCGCAATGTAGTATGTGTATTTATCGAGAACTCTCTGCTTTCTCAATTTTTTCTTACTCAGACCCACATCCGACGTTTCCGAGTACGGTCACTCACACAAATGGTGATTGTCTTTCTATTGATTACTGGACAAAAACAAGGCCGTCGATTCCTAGCGATCTGTTCATATCAACCTTGTCTGATGCTGATGAGGGTGATGGACCTATCTCACATTTCGCTTATGGGGCTTCATTTGGGTCGATCCCTTTACCTACATCATGCAACGGTCATTCTATGGATGCTACGACTGCTTCTGGGAGGGCATTTGATCAACCACCACGCACAACTGACAGAATGACCGACATGACAGATACGGTAACTCACTTGGTGACAGGCACTTCGGAGACGGGGGATCTGATGGCCCATTTTCCGCACAGCAAGTTTACTGAGGACAACTGCCCTACCCATCCACTCGTACAGCGCCCTAACAACTGTGATCAGGTAAGGTGGCTATCCCACAGAAACACAGGTCCTTGGTTATATGCACTTGGTCAACGATAACAGTCGGTGGTTTTGTGCTGCTATCCATTGGCTGCAATGTAGAAAACTTTCTTCATTATATCCACCCTTCTTCTACCGTCAAGCTTTAAGCGTCATAACAAGTAATCTTGTTATACGACACCTGCCCGTACAATATCGCCTAGGGAACACACCTGAACAAATCCCGGTGCTGTTATATGGAATGAAAGATGTAATATGCAATTCAACTGAGTTAAACAATCACCGCAACACGTATGTACGGTAATAGACACACGTTTTTACCCCTTCTTCGGTAAAAGGACTAATCGAAATTTTGTGCTGTTTTAAGATATTTGAACTAAGGGCTTATAGAAGAATGACAGAGTAGTTCATATTCCCAGCAAGACGACCACACACTAGAGGAAAGCCTTACACAAATCAAACAGGTATACTTAGAATGTAGCCGATATTTTTTGATCATTAAAATGGGTATAACTGAAAACGTATCAACACGCTAAGGACCGTGATTAAGCAATACCTTCACATCAGAAGTCACACGGAGTTTATACAGTCATTAAAAGGGCGCTGGAATCGGATAGTATTCCTCAAAAATGTGTTTTTTAAAGTCGAATCGGCGTGCTCGATTCTCACCAGATCTATGTCACCCACAGTGTTTACTAGATTCGGCAACCGTCCTGAAAATTTGGGTCCATAACTTTAAAAGCGGACTGTTTATGTTCGCCAGACAATGCAAAGTGATCGACTAGTTTGTAGTAAACACGGTTGCCTCTTGAACAGCGTGGCCGTGGTTCTAGTCCCGGCAATGGCGAGGATATGCACTACTGACGAGCTATAATGAGAGCAAAACTCGAGTCTAGTGCTTCTTTTCGAAGGGGACCGACTGGAAAGTCTGTGGGAATACGACAGCTGCGATCAGTTATGGGTGATGTTCAACTTGAAATAAACCAAGTCCCCGACTACTCATCAGTAATCCAAGTCTTTAATGTCTTTCGTTTTTCTTATGAAACCATCATTTTGTCTATTATCTAAAGATACATCCTAGTGGGACTTCTTATCTATAGAGTCTCAACTTGTGGAAGGTCCTGCACCATCAGCGTGATCCTGAGAATAATGTTTCTGTCCTCATTATCTGCGCAACTGTTTCTTTTCAGCTCTGGAACCTACTAGCAGTAGCGCTTCGAACTGGCCCGTCTGCGCGTTAGTCAGAACATCCAGCTGGGAAGGATAATGTAATGTTTGGCTGTCATCTCTCGGTGTTTGACTAATTACAGTATTAGGTGACAATTATTTTTACACTTTACCATGCCAACTTATAGACTGCAGGCGATATAAGTCGATATGCTTTAGAAGATGTGTTCGAAATAAGGTCGATGGGAGGGGCAGAGTACAAGTGCACATGGTAACAACCTGTGCAGCCGCTGATGCTGGCATTTTTGACTAAGTAAGGCCTCGTAGGAGTCAGCCACATTTGTCGTGTAAACAGATGCGTTCATGTTTACTCATCCTCCTAATCGGATCAATTTTTCAACCAACTCTCTTTAGAACATACTTGCATTTAATTCCTCGTTTGATAGAGCACGTCAATAAGGTATTTGTTTGCCAAGACCAGACAGTGAACTCCGGTCAGTGTACTTGTGGGATGAATGATTTATCACTACATCACTGATTTCACGTTAGGCATGATGGAACTGTCACATTTAAGCCTCCAGCAACAACCGTTATTCAACAGAAACACAGATCTAGGTACTTCACCCTAAAGTGATGATTTGGCTTTCGCACAGACAATGAGTGAGCGGTTACCAAGTTAGTTACACACATTCGACGATCGACTTGTTTTACGTGTTATTCGTTTGAATAGAGTACTGTACTGGACGAGGCCGGATTTTGTATCTTGTTTCCCATGGCTAAACGGCTCCACTTTCGTTACATTCATGGTGCAGTCACGCCAACACGCTCCCCTCCGATGACCGTCATCTTGTTCAAGGTCATCCGGACCTAGTGGTCGCATTTACGTGTATACACCTTATGTGTGCACCCCGTACATTATCCGTGTACCGTGCGCTATGAAAATCAAATTGGACAGGTCGTTCTTTTGTGGTGCTGCGTGATCAACCTCTGCAAGGTGACACAATGATGGTCAAACCATCCACATTTATGTGGGACAAAAGGTGATCAATTAATTATCCCACTCACTCCCCCCTCATCCAGAATGATTCCCTGAGGGCTTGGTTGACAGCGGGGTGTACAACGAGTAACGATTAGCGTGAATTCTAATTTTTATGCCCTTTGAACGATAGCACACACTGAATGTCATTAAAACCTTCAACATGTGCGTTCGCATCGAAATGCATCTGACGCTGCCCACATTGTTGGTGTCACGCGTGAAAGGAAATAAACCAAAATTCCGAGAGAGTCAGATCTATTGACCGAAACGCGTAGGTGATGATTACTAATGTATATCGAGGAATCTCGATTTGTTCCATTGGAATTAACAGAACCGTTATTGTAACTCTTCCGTAGTTGATCCCAAGTATGACTTAATAACCAGCTATAATTGCATATTTTATATAGCTGAACGAGTGTACATGATAATTCAACCGTTTGTTATGTGATCAGTTGTGCACTTGTTGACGTTTGTACCACATGACTGTGGGCAGAAGGGCAACACAAACGATCCAGACGAAGATACGCTACGGGTTGATTGATGAAGGGAAACTTCCGGTCTTACACTGTCTTTCAAAGAGAATTCACATAAATTTTTTTGAATACAAAACTGCAATTGTCAGTGAGTCCTATTCATCCTTACTTGATAATACCACAATTATCCGTGTTACAACATACCTGTTTTAGATAACTATATTTGGCTGCTTTGTATAAAATCAATCTGGACTGGCAAAACAAATAGACTGAACAATAGATTGGAACAATCCACTAAACTGAATGATCTAAGCCGTGGGCTTCACGAAACCTGCTGTCAGCCACCGCATCTTGGACACGGTTGGTAAGATTGTATTCTTGGAACTTCCCAGTGGAAGAGGAGGCAGATGGCTTTGTCAGAAGCGGGTATGGTGTCGAAAAAACTGTGTATAGTTTACATGGTATTTGAATGCCATGTTAGTAGCTTTCGATTCCCAAGTTATCTCTTCTCTATTCATACTTACAGTATGAAGATAACTCAATTTCACTGTACTTTTCTGTTGATCTGTTCAACTTCAGCGAACAACCCCTACCGTACTACCACACGTGGGTGACTACGAGCGAGAGCATTTTGGTCCGAACACGCTAGTGTTTCCTTCGAGCGAAGAACCCGAGTCTTTCAATTCAAATAACATCGTTCCAATTCCTCCTGTTCTGACAGGTACGTTCTACTATAGACTTTGCTAGGCCACTACTGACTTTATAGATCTTGTATACACTGAGGCGGCATGTAACATAACAATATAACAAAAATAAAATTATATCGTTAATCACTGCTCGTTTTGAAAGCTCTGTCCATAAGTTCAGTGAAGTAACTTGCACTTAACCTACGCTATCATCAACTAGAACATAACCATACTCGTGTCACATTGTCCGCAAATCAATCCACCTAAACAATAGCTTAGAAGCACTAGGATGGGTATATTAATCAATGTTTGGGAGAGTGCTATGAAATCTGTTTCCACGCGACCAGACTTATGGTTTGAATACATTACCAGTTATCTTGTTTACTCCACCGAACTTCGACTGTCAACGTGGAGGTTGCCGGTTCGACTATCAAACTTTGAATACCACTTCACGATGAATCACAAACGCAGTGATGAAATTGATAAGAGGTCAGTTGGATTTGGGTGAACACATCATTCGCTGAGTACAGTAACAACTTTTTTTTATTTTCACCGACCAGACACAATCATACCAATTTCACGTATTAGTAAAGCGTATACGCAATGCGGATGCATGCAAGGTCTATTCCAGAAACGCCGATATGTAAGACTGCGTGAACTGAGAACAAAACACCCGGCTACTTTCACCGAAGGTTCCATATACCGACCAGCAATATGAGTAAAGAGTGGACCATATTTGTGAACGTTTCTCTGGCCTCTTAACTTAACATCCTATTGTATTGAGTCAGTTTTCGCGCATGTTGAAAGTTTTTCAAGATTAAACGAAACAGACAAATGCGGCTAGTACTTTAGGTTATGTAACCAGAACCACCTAATTTGTTAGACATGCAACCACTTACGAAATCTGAGCTCAGCATGTGATGAAACAAATTCGTTTCCATCCTCACTGTATACTTAAGGATTTGGCTGAATGTGTTTGTTTTCACGGTTAGATCTGCGGTCTAAGTCACTTTGACTAAAGATTAAGATGAAACAGAAGGTCTGAGAGCTTTTTTGGAGAAACACTTGATGGAATCACGCCTGGAGTTATGCTGCATATCCTGCTTACTAACTCAGACTAAACCGACTGATTTGGGCAGCACCCGCGTTGGATGATAAAATGTACCATTCTGAAGCGGGTGGCACAGAAAAAAATATTCAGACGCAAATCAATGGAAGCCAGATAACAAATAATGTACAGGGTACGTACAGATAAGCAGACGCATGAGTTTTGTCCGGTGGCCAGTCTTCCTCTCATAAATGATTATGGAAACTAATAAAACTGCTACAGTTGATACAAACATCCGTGAAATTTTATGCGATCTAACCATCATCTATGGATCCTTTTTGCCATGTCATTTCGCATCGTGAATGACCGACTTAAATCCGTCGTATGTGTTAGTTCAGTTTATTCAGTACTTGTTCAAATGCACTGAGTTAGCACTGCATCCTATTTGACATGGAAACAAAAGTTTCGGATGAACGTACTATCATTTACAGTGGTTCCTTTGGTGACCAAGGCATATTAACCAACAACCAGTGCTACATCGTTAAACGATTTAAGCTGATCTGACTTTGTCGGCAGAAACACTTATCTAGTTAGGCTATTAAATGATGGCTTACCCATTAAGAGGCAGTGAACTGTTTATTCCAGACTTAAAATAGTAATGTGTCTAGATTTTGCAAAGTATGCATTATGTGCCAGGTTACTGTTTGTCAGCTACCAGGAGTGGATATGGTTCCTTCATTAATCATTACGCCACTGACAAATTTGCATCAGTTAATATGTGTATTGTTTATCTACCAAACAGGAGCAATAGTTCGTTGAACATGGTTTATGAATTGTATTCGAAAGTAACACATCTGCTAAAGTGCATTCGTAGTGCGCAATTCTACTGGAATTTAACTATCCGCAAAGTGTCAGATGACCAACAACTTAATCCTTCAACTGAAAAAATTCGAACGTTTCCTAGCATTGTTAGCATAGCCTGTAAGCGAGGTCTAATCCCATCGGAACAACGTTTATCAAGCAACAATGTGAGCACACGGATATCGGTTTGATGATAACAAGCATTGATCCACTATTCATGGAAGAATATATCGTGGGCTACTTATACGAATGTTACTTAAAAAGCAGTGTGGCAGATCTTATTCTCAGATTCACACATCTTTTCTTTGATATCTAATCTGGTCAAAAATTCAGAACTGGTTATTTTCATAGTCGTTCAAATCTCAACACATTACTGATATTACTACCAGTAAAATCATTGATAAGAAATTTAGCTGCTGACAGTTTGGTAGTCAAACTGGAATCAGCCATATCCTACAAAGAAGGACGAAGACGGGGGCAGGTTCACATGTGAGTTAACAGACTGAAAAGACAACCACTGACATAACCAGTTTTGGAGGTACTAAGTTGAAAAGGGATACGATTCAACTGATTCAGGAATAGAGGTTATATGAAGACAGTGGACCACAGTCAGAATCGTTGATATTTGTTTATCTACCGTTCTCTTCCTTATAATTAATTGTTATTGGTGAATAAACGAATGATGGAATAAGGTTCGAAAACTAGGGAGAAAGAGTAACCACTCCATTGGGTCATTTGGGTAAGTGAAAAGTTGTTTTGATTAGCACCAAGAAGGTTGGAGATTTGAAACACTTTATCATGCAATTAAATAACAGATCCTAACTGACATCATTTGGATATATAAACCTTTCTGTTAGATATCAATGTGAAATTTATATTGCTACCATATCAGAGGTATGGTTGAGCTCATAGTTTTGTTAGTTAAGGTGCCAGCAACCTTTTGATGTGCGACGGCTTCTGAGAAAGCCATAGGACCCTGATGCCTTTCATAGAGCCACGAATATCATATATCTTCTTTCTACCTCAGGATCCAGCACCTTTGAATTACAAGACAAAATAGAAGATACTGTCAGCCGGGTGTTCCCAAACTCTTGCTATCCGACAACAACGACCACAATGTCATCTCTTAACATTTTTTCGTCGCCTGTGCTCACTTGTGATGCGGGTCCCAACTGGTACCACCCTCCTCTGTCCAATCTTGAGCAGGTCGCGCAGGAAATTGCTTGCACTACCGTGGCCACTGCGATCGCTGACTGTCCACCCGGCCGATCTCCGTTATCAGCTTGCTCTTCCCTACCGCACCCTGGTTTGCCACCAACCTCGTTTCAACCTGGCCCTGGTAATAGGGTTGGTTGTGAAGGCGGAGTTGGGAGCATTAATGAGTTGAAAGGTCGTGTGGAACTGCCTGGAAAAGAAGTCTGTCGTAGTGACGATAAACCTCTTCGCGTTTTCGTTTGGGATTTAGATGAGACGCTGATCATTTTTCACACTCTTCTCACGGGTTATTACGCCCATCGATATGGAAAAGTAAGCAGTGATTGTATATTTACGATTTTCGTTTTTCTCTAAGGGGCTGTACAGCTATTATGTAATGAATTGGAAACCGGAACACAACCTAACTCAGACTATATTTAACTGTATTTAGAGATATCGTCCCAACATCCGACTTACTCAGTAAGACGTTAGCTGAATATCATTTATCCATCTATATGTGTATTCGACCTGACCGTTCGTGCTGAATACTCCTTTTTGTATAATGCTTGCTTCAATCTCATTTTAGGATCCTACTCTAGCTGGGGCATATGGACTACGTATGGAGGAACTGATTTACAATTTGGCTGATATTCATTTTTTCTACAATGAATTGGAGGTAATTGAACTTTCACCATATACGCTTTGTAAAAATTTGTTTGAGTGATTCAGTGATGCAAATGGATGGTGCAGGCAAGCACTGTGACACTTGTTCACTTCTCATATCTAGTTTTCAGTTATACGCTTCTGACTTATCGTGTCCAACACACTTCATGACAGTTGAAAGAGCGTTTACTTCATATTTGCTAGCAATAAACGCGAGATTATTTCGCTATCGTGAGGAAGCGTACCTATTCCAGATGGTCAAAATGAGTTAGCAAACAAGGCAAATGTGGAACTCATCTGAAAATATTTTATTGATAATAAATGTTTTCACGCTTTCAGCTCAACTTAATCAGGGCTAGATAAGAATAGCAGGTTGTATCTTTTTAAAGAGTGGAGTTAAACGTTTCATGTTATTATCCAGGAGACTCACCATAAAAATTTGGCTGGACGAAGTTCATTGCATGAATTTAATAAGCCGGTTACGGCTATTTTCATTCATTTTTGAATTTCTTGACTAATATTAAGACTCTACTTACTGGATAAATCAATTGTATGGCAATACATTTTGTTTTGAAAGAAATATAAGTAGATTGGTCAATACAAATGCGATACATTTGCTCTCCGTTAACACTACTTCAACTTTAGACTGATGCACAGGGATATCAGTAGAATATGCCAAGAAAAATCTAATGAGATTACGTCTACATAACTTATTACGATCATTTCAGTTGAATGTTGTTTACTCTGTTCACCGTGGTGACCTACCCTCTTTCTCGTCTCGTAACTATTGTTCTACTAGTTGAATATCAATCGATTTTATGGGTTGGCGTACGCTCATTTAATCTGTCAACGTCCCGCAGTGAATTGTCAATATTTGTGGTTAGCATGAGGCCCTTTATTCCTCGTCTGCCTTGTATAGGGTGAGTCCTGTATGAATACCATCGTAACACTTCCGTATAATAGTCTGTTGAACCAAAGTGTAAGCATAAATCCTTCATCTGTATAGATGCGGGGACACAGGAAGCCCTTTTAGTTGACTGTTGGTTAGATAATAGCAGACCACATTTGCAAAATGTCTATTAGATGTGTATTGCATTCAACCTTACGTGAACATCGAAGTCGGTTAATCTAGTATCGAGAAGATATGAAGTGGATGTGACATGAGCATCACTGGAATGAAATAAATATCACACATTTCCCACTTTCTCCTTGTATCCCACAATCCCCGTTTGCCTCAATGTAGGACTGCGACCAGGTGCACATTGAAGACGTACGAGGAGATGACACTGGACAAGATCTTAGGTAAGCGCACACATTACACAAGGGGAATTTTCGCTTTTGTACCCAGCTGTGGAATGTGTGACGAAAGACTACCATCGAATTTTAGAGAACATTCTAAAAATTAGTTCCGGAATGTGTTTTATTGTTTCACCATTGCATAGGAACTGCCCAACGGAGTAGCCCTTCGTCCCGGGATAGAAGAGAACATATGGCTTTGGTTAGCTAGGTGTTCACCAGTTGTTTATGCTTCAGAAGTATGCTGCTTCTTATACTGCCTGTCAATGCATATCCTCTCCGTTGAACTCAGACAGATATCTGTTGCTGATATTGCTCGCCTCTTTCCTTGTCAATCACTACTCATGTCGCATTTATTTGTTCATTAATTCATTCACTCACAACGGTCATGAAGCTGGCTAGAACGTTCTGCGACTCGAGTCATCAGTTACCGTAACATTGTTGTGCAATAATCTAGAAGACCAAATATATACCAAAAAGGATAAAACTTGATAAAATAAGACTAATCGTAAGAACTAGAAATCATGAGTGCAGACAAACCAGTGACTACAACCTATTGCCACCTCGGATAGCGTTTCTAGTTCAGTGGTCACGAGGACCTCAACTGGACAAGTGACACCTACTCACTTTATTCAGTGGAATAATCAGAACTTTCACATGTCGTGACCACGTTGTTGCTTAACCACCACATGGTTTTATCCAACTTTTGGTGGTTTCGGTACACAATACACAGTACGTTAAACGCTCAGCTAGCATGCGGAATAGGTAACTCAACCATCCATTAGCTGACCAATTGACCATGCATCACGAACCTTTCGGAATACGCACCGGTCAACGACCGCATTACTCATGCGATCATTCCACTTGATATGTGACAAACGGCGGAGACAACGACAGTTTGCTGGTACCTTCCTTGTGAACAGACTACGTTTTCGAACCATAGAAGGGAACTTAATTTCAAAAGGCATTATATACCTTTCCTTTCAACGATAATCAGACAGGCATTCGAAGTCATAGATGACACAGTTTAGCAATAGCAGTAGGTGCATTTGTTATTCCCCGTAACATATCGACCTCGTTCTTATGTCTCTGTCGTATAGTAGATCGATATGGAGTTAAAGACTATCCAACAACTGAGATGTTCACTGCCCCAAGATCAGTCATG
>JTDE01002986.1:69208-85581 GCA_014338405.1 Paragonimus skrjabini miyazakii | reverse complement strand
TCAACAGCAGTTTCTATCGAACACTGCTGTCGTAATGAAGGCGAAGTTCTACGTGAATTACTGTTTAGTGTCATTCGACTCACTATCCGAGGCCAGGTCTGTGGGAGATGAAATTCGAGCGATACTACGACTGTGTTGGTTTAGGCTCACCAAGTGGGTTTCTAACTGTAGTGAGGCTAGTGAAAATTTACCCAATGAAGAAAAACTTGTTGACTCCAGGAATTTTGTACCCCACAGCTGTGAATACCAACGAGCTTTGTGTGTGTGGCGGCATGTGGAAGACGGCTACTTCCGGTTTCAAACCAACCTCCCTCAACCCGGTAACACGAAAATAGGAATATTAAATTGTGTAGCTTCGTTATACGATCCCTTGGGAATTGTGGTAATAATGTTGTTGCTGGCTCACAGGTTGCTTCAAGATCTTTGTCACCAAGGCACCGGTTGGGGCTCCGACATAAAAGAATGTGATCGGGTATGCTGGGAAGATTGGCTGAAGGATGTCGAATCCATAGAGAGCGTGGTATTGCCTAGATGCGTGTTTCCCGGACTTTCCTCAGTAAACTTCGTTAGATTGCATGTGTTCTGTGATGCGGCTGAATTTGGTTACGGAGCAGTGGGTTATCCACGGGTGGTTGTCGTGACTAGTGGTATTCAATTTGGCATTCTTATGGATACATTTAGAGTAACCCCAAAGAGGGCAGTTAAGATACCAAGGTTGGAGCTCATGGCAGTCGTTCTGTCGTCCGAGCTGATGTATTTCCTGATTTGTGAGTTGATAATTCCAAGAAGTTATGTTGTACTTTGGACAGATTTCACACTTACAGATTACACCTGAATGTTTGAGGGCTTCACGCAATCTTCGGGTAGGCGATGTAATTCCCCATCACGAAGAGGCTTCCAGAGGTGGTTGGCCCTATGGTATAATCGCCGAGGTATTGCCTGATGATGATGGACACGTACGTCAGATGTCAGTAACACCTACAGATGGCACTGCTGTCAGACTGGGCATCAGTTCACTTTGTTTTCTAGAACCGTCCGCAGAGTAACACCAGGTTGCCACGGGTGAGACAGAATGTACGGACTCCTTTACTCAACCGGTCAATCGCTGCTGTTTCTACTGCCACCTCGAGTTTGGAAAACCAGCTGGTTTTCGGGGCCCACTGTTGATTCTGTAAAGGTCTGTTGCGTCATTTTGAGACTGCTGTGCTTCCTTTGATTAGTTTTGAAGGGTGTCCCTATGTTTCATTATGCTTCCTAAGAATCAACAGTATTAACTAATTCTATTCTCGCATCAGCTACTGTAACCGTTTCCTTTACCATTAATCAGTCTGAGCCACTTACCTTTCTAAATGTCAAAATAAGACATTCTTCTTCCATATTCTTTCTCGAGTAGCTTATTATTCTTGCGATTTATCGATGTGTAAACAATGATTTTGCTCCGACTCAACCAATAACCATTTGTTTGAGTGAACTCAATTCCGTTTTATCGTCCCCCAGTACTGAGCGGTGCCTAGTTGTCAAATTTGCTGTATAGACACATTCTTTATCCAGTTTCTGAGAAGTTTTCACAGTTGAGGCAAGAGATTTAATTTTCATGCACATTGATTCAATTAGTACCTTATTAAATCCAGCTTTTAGCAGCGTCTTCTCATTAACCGTTTCTAATATGGATTACCTTCTTTGCCGTTGGATATTGAGAAAAGCATTTTTGGATCGATAGATTACGCGTAACTCGTCGTGAACTTAAATCGTCAACTAGCGATTCAATACTATGGTACTACAGCCAACGCGAAAACATTCGAGCTAGGCAAATCGGTCAAGGATTTTTTCGGTCACCAAACTTCGGCCGAAGGAATTGCTGCCCTTCCTTCTTAAGTTCATGCCCTCCAGGATTATCCTGACCCTTCTTGTAAGCAGCTCTCCGCAGATTCTATGGCCTGGCGAACAGTTATCCTCGATTCATCCTTAGTTGCTCGCATATTATGCAGCCGTTAACTGATCTCCTCCGTGCAGCTGATCATAAACTGTCATTTGCTGATTCAGCGCGTAAAGTCGTCGGAGAATTCAAAGTGGCTAACTCAAAAATAGCCCTGCTCGCTCATCCTGACCCTAATGCTCAGTTATCGATTGTAACTGATGCTTCCGGTACAGTTGTTGGTGCTATACAACAACAGTACGCTGAAAGTAGTTGGCAACCCCTTACATTCTCCTCCAAACGGTTGCAACCTGCGGAGGCTCGATACAGGACTTTTGAGCGAGAATTGCTAGTCATCTATCTCGCAATACGCAATTTTCGGCATGCTGTTGAAGGCCGACGGTTCACGGTTTACACTGACCACAAACCAATGGTGTATTCTCTGAACGCATCGTCCCACCGGTATTCCCCTAGGGAAATCAGACACCTGGACTATTCCCTCTGTTATTCCCCTGTGCTTCCTGCTAGCTGGACACTTATCTAACAGTGGACATTACATTTTGGTTACTCCATTGTTTTATACCTATAGGTTGTAACGAATACCCCTGTTTAGCCTAGTAACCTTCTGGTGGAAGCTGTGTAGCGACCCCACAGAATGGCATAATCTTTGTTGGTAGTTTGTTACACAGTTTGACACTTCCTGTTGAGGTATGTTTGTTCAGTCCAGTTTTATGCCCCATTTCTGCTAGCGTAGAACTTCCCAATCTCTCCGTTCCGCGCGCCACACGCAGGACGCTTGCTGGCTGTACAATTTCTTGTTCCTCGACCGTGGCAATATAGAGATTACTGCGCTGTTTGTTGTCTTCTGAATTATTGTCATTGGGTGACTCATCGAACCTGCAGTGGGACTTTGTAGGAGAGTTACCAAAACAGTTCAGTTTTCCATTAACTTGAATGAATGTTTCGATTTTCCAAATTATAAAAACCCATCATGAAAAGTATACTGTCCGCGACGTCAGTTGTGGTAGTTTTGACTACGTATTAGTGATCGGAAATTTAGTTAGCGTAAACCCAGGGCCGGTTTCCATGCAAAAATAATAATGCAGCACGTCAGCCGACAAAATATTAATGTAACTGGTAATATGTACAACGGAACTGATCATGCGACAACACAACACTGGTGCACAATGTTCGGTTGCGAATCGCAATCACTGCAGTACTTACGTTTTACGGGACACATTTTTCTGACCAGTTAACCTGATAGTTCAAAAATTATTCGGAGGAAATGGGAGGAAACGCAGGTTAGCATAACGCACTGAAACCCTCATCAATCAATACATCCGGGATAACTACAAAAAATCTTGATGAGCATTGTACGAAGTAGTCCCAGCTGTGGACAGGATCCTACGCATCACTGCCATCAGCTTTGTGGCCTAAACTCGGCAGATTAGACGGAACGCGTCCACTACTTCGACAGTGTGATCCGAGTCTGCCAGGTGCGATGGTACGGCACTTTTGACAGATTTCGTTATCATACCGTTGAGCCGGGCCGGACGATGTTCACAGAAGTGATAAGGTGGTCGTCTGATCATGCGGCCCACAGAATTGGACCGCCCTTAATGGTGATACGCTGGCTGGAGCTGTAACATAGATTTGCAACGGTGGTCGGTACATCATTATACGCCGCCGAATTACGGGTCCATTTTACGTCCAGTTCGGTTTTGTGCCGACGCCTGAAAGATGAAATGCCTGTCTCTGCAGCGTCGTACCGTGCACATTCATTCACCTGTTCCCGCGAAACCAGTGTGTGATAGGGGTGTGGTAACGAAATCTGTCAACATTGCCGTACCGTCGCACCTGGCGGGCTCGAATCATTCTGTCAACGTGACGGACGAATTCCTTCTAATCTACCGAGTTAAGGTCACCCAGTCGATAGAAGTGATGCATAGGATTCTGTCCACAGCTGAGGCTACTGGAATTCGCCTGTGCAACCCACCCCCGTGAAACAAAAAACGTTGTATTCTGGCCTCGCGTCTGCCCTCGCTTAACTCCACCCTGTTAGTCTGTCAAGACCCATTGTATTTTATTGCAGCGTGAAAACGCACTAACTACATGATGCTGACCGAGCTAAATCTCGAATAAAATTTTGCGATGGCTTACACCATGGCTAACCGACGCCATAGGGAATTTCTTAGCGTAGTTAAATAAATTGTAACTATGTATACTGTTGTACATTTAATTGTTTGTTTAGTTGATTAAGTAAGCAGAGGTTTCAGGCTCCTAGGTCTGTATAAGTGAAGTCAGAATATGAGCAGAAATATTTTATCAAAAAGTGCAAGGGAGGCTTCCTCACACTGTAGCTTCCACAGAAACATGGCCGATACCAGTGACCAGCGATAAGGAAGTCAGTTTCTTTGGCTATTCTGCTTATCAAAACGATTAAAAAAGAGTATGCCCGGGAGGGAGCGCTATCTACGTCAGTCGTAAACCACCTACCCACTTGGTATGCGACAGACAATGCTCCTTCTCTCATGTGCAATTTTGTGCGGTTACAAATAAGGTTCCGTAGACACGATTCGATGTTATTGGGAGTTATCTACCACCCAACTTCTAGCTCACCCTCGAAAAATGGGGCTCTTCTTTCCCATTCGAACGAGTGTATTCCCATTCAGCACGCTCTTTATTTGTTTGTCATGGGTAAAAATAACGGCTCAAAAGAATCCTAAGCGCAACACCCTCAACAAGCTCAAGGAGATATCACTGGATAAACTCTGATATTAGTTGTGTTAAAGAAAGCCTGGGCACAATACACGAAGCCAGCAACGAAGTATCTTCCGGGCAGATCTTTTCATTGTTGGATCCCGTAATCACCAACAAAAATCAGTATATTGGCCAGGTAAGTACTGAGGCTATATTATGCTACAGTGATAATTTAACTGTGGTCCTTCATTCAATTCGCCACTGGATGCAGCACGCTGCGGAGAAACAGTTGGTTCTCAATTTCAAACTGGCCGATTCATGTAACATGATTATTCATGTCATGCAGCTCTACAAGGACGACACTTCACCTGCTTCTGACTACCGATGTATTAAATGTATGTCACACGAGACTGACTGCCGTGTAAGTAATGGGCTGTTCACACTCCAACCTCACGAGGAAGACTTATCGGCATCTTGGCAGCTGTGTTGGACTGTTTATTGAGTACAGGCAAACCAGTAGGCTCGAAAACGCTGAAGCATTCCGCAAAATGCACAATCGGTTAAAAAATGGAACTTCGCCGCATTCGTCTCCAACAGCAATCAAAAGTGCTCAAAATAGCGAGCTCAAAATGAAACTCTACCTTCGGATGCATGAGACACTATCAAAAAAATCCACCTTCAGTCAAAGTTTAATATGTCGCCGTTTACAACAGTGACTTATCGTATTCGTTCAAGTGTCTATCTCCAAAGGCACTTAAAAAGCCTTCTTTTACACGCAGAATGCTTAACGCATGACCTTCGGGATTTGCTTTCTAGGTCTACCTCTTTCAGCTCAATGGGCCGGTGTTATATTCATCTACAAATACTGAAGGAAGCATCTTCTGTACTGGGCAACCCATCTCGCAAATTTTAGTGCCAGCGTTCTGCTGGTATCATTCTCAAGGAATGGAAGAAGGCTACCGCCACTCTATTTATAAGTCGAGTGATAAGCACTCTCCAGTCGGTTGGTGACCATTGAACCGAATCAGTATTCCGTGCAAAGTATTAGAGCGTCTCCTGAACGAGCTATCTTAAAGCACCTTCTAAACAATACTCTCACTTCTGTGTCTCAACACGAAGTCTTACCGAATAGGTCCTGTGTAATGAGCATGCTGCTTTTTGTGAACAACTCAAGGAATATTCGTTAGTATGATCCTGTACAAAATGTCATTTTCTCCGACTCTGTTAAGACATTTGACCGGGTACCAAATGGTCTACTTCTGCAGAAAATGGGAACATATGGCATGAGAAGTGATAATCGTCTCTGGATCACCTCGTTTTTTGCTGGCAGAACTTTCCCAGTTAAAACTGGCTCCGCTCTCTTCTCGCATGCCTCTGGCGTTGCAACTGTACCAAAAGGATCTGTCCTCGATCCGCTACTATTCACAACTTATATCAACAATGTGCCGCAGGAGGTTCCAGTCACTGTCTTTCCCACGCAGATTACTTGAAGATTTGAAATTACCTCGGAACCCCACACTTTGAAAGCTGAACTCAATGCAGTTGAGCAATGGTCAGTGAAGCGGTGTCTTCCAGTCAAGGCCGATAAGCGTACACAAATACCTTTTAGTGGAGATTCTGACAACGTCTTTGTAACGCACTGTGCACAAAAGAAAGTCCGCGTCACCAAAGTGAGTTTTAAAAATGACCTGGGCAAATGGCTAACGCCCAATTTGTCCTTTCCACTCCAACAAGAAAAAGCACCTGAAAAAGGATTTTCTGTACCGACAATTATAAAACGGACGGTTCCTCAAACTGACAAGAAGGTTTTCCGAACTCCTTATAAGGCTCTTGTCCGATCGTTTTTTGAATATGTTGGTTTGGTTGTTTATTCTAGCTTTATAAAAGATACAAAAATGCTTACTCGTCTAAAGCGAGCTGCGGCACAAATCGCAGTAGGTCTTTGGAACGTCTTTCACGAGTTTTCGCTCGAACTCATTGATCTTCATCATCTGGGATATCGAAGACTTCGAACAAGCCACAATGCTATTTCCTCATTTATCCGAGGGACCAACAGGCAAATCGTGTACTCTCGCAGATCCAAGTAGATCAATAGGTCTAAATTAAAATATTCTTAAAAGGTGACCTCCAATAATGCTAGACATTTTTCTGTCAAAGGGTGGTCGCCCACTGAAAAAAGCTTTCGCAAACTTTTGCCAATGTTTGTTCTAGAATGAAACTTAAGGCCACGTTAGACTTCCGTTTCTGCCTGGTAGAAGTGGTAGGTGAACAATGAGTTATTTTTCATCACCACTGTTCACACATTGAGACCACATCCAGAGGAAACAGTGCTACGACGGTTTTCCCATTACTACATTTCGAAGAACCTGACGTGATACCTGAAGAAAAATCATGCCGACCCGAAAGACTTGAGATATCGGTCTCGCATCCGCGTGTCAGCCAAAGAATAACTGACTGTGTATTGAAACAAATATGCGCATCACGCATAAGGTGGGTGACCATAATGCAGTGCAGAAACGAATTAAACTAGAAATGGCAGATAATCACAAACGCCGCATGACTGTGGTGCGGATACCAAACATTTTCGTTAACTTAACTTGATTACTCAACTCAATATTGTAGTGATATAATCGAACAAATGATAAAAACGACCGAATCAAACACCAAAAAATAGATGTGACGGTAAGAGATATGTGGAAGGGTGTAAATATCTTGATCCGCGAACTGAGAAAATTCGTCCTCACCGTTTGCATTCCCTATTTTCCCCACTAACATGACACTTGTTCCCACTACCTCACCAACCCCGTTTTGTTTTATTGAACTGATGTGTAATTAAATGTCCCTGGCACGAGTGGCCATTCTTGTCATGGTCTGCTGGCGTGACGGTTCATCTTTAGCCTCGTTGGTCCTGTTGAGAAACTACTGATTTTGCTGGACGAGACTATCGTCGCGAACGATTGAGGTTTGCCTTTTGTAATTATTAATGCATTTCTTTAACAGTACCGTAGAAATTGTTGGATCCAATCTTGTTTTCAACGATCAGAGGTGGATCGTTACAAAGGGTATGCGTATAAATAAAAAGGACAGCAGATCAATAAGAATAAAACGACTCATCGTCACCACTATCATAGACAGCAATACATCAGTGGTTTACACTGATGCATAACTGCCACACAACCACGATGAAAAAAAGCAAACCACCATCATAGACAGCAATACATCAGTGGTTTACACTGATGCATAACTGCCACACAACCACGATGAAAAAAAGCAAACCTTGTACAGAGAGAAAAAAGAAAAAAGAAGGGGACGAGAAGAGACCTAACCACTTAAAAATAGATATGTCTATATTCAAACATTCAACACTAAAATGTCTACACCTTGCAAAACAAACAACCGAGCTGTAAGTGAAAGCAAGGTGTCATCAGCATGACAGCCTCCTTACGGATTTCACTGCCCCGCGCCATAAAATACACTCACTTCACAGACAACTCGGTCAAACAACGACAACATTCACGCCGCTGAGCTCGGTTAGCCGCCACCCCACCCAACGTCTCCGCGCACCGATTCTGTGAGTTGCGAGGTCTCCAGCCCGTGAAGCAAACCCGATCTACAGTAACCAACCCCTTCGTGAACGATTTCATTTTCCTAAGCCAGGTTACTATGTGTTCACCTCGCACCTTGCGCCAGTCGGCCGCAGTGTCGGCAAACAGTGCTCGATGTGGCAAACGACTAGCTGGCATCTTTAGTACATGACCTAACCATCTAAGTCTGTGTAAATGTAAGGATAGAACGAAAGAACTCGTTTGACAGTCACTACCAAATACCCGCTTCCTAACCTCCTCGGTGTTTACACGCCGATGCCATCGGATACCAGTGATCGAACGCAGATATCGGTGGTCAAATACCTGGAGGCAGTTCACGTCTCCTACCTTGAACGACCAAATTTTACTACCGTAAAGTAATACAGCCTTCATTGTCGTCTTATATGCGCCACCCTCAAGCTGCAGAGATACCTTTGTTGCCATAGATGCCCCGGACTAGCGAACACCACCTTAGCCTTAGAGAAAGGCGTTGTTATTCCACTCTGTGCATTTCCACCACCGCCGCTGATGCAGCTTCCCATGTAAACAAACTGGTCAACAACCCCATGGTTTCATAATCTAATACTAAATCTGTGTAATCACAACAATCTTGCGGAAGCACTTTTCATTTTGAGGCTGCTAAGCGCATTCCAAGGTATTTAACACAACGCGAAAAAGCCTCTATCATTGTTTGTGCCGCTCGGAAGTCATCAAACACTAACACCCTATTGTCAGCATAATCAATATCAGTCAGTTTTCCGCCAAGTAGAAGTCCATGCCAGTTCAGTGCACGGCGCACTAATTCGTTTTCTCATGTGCGAATTTACCAGACGCGAGGAGAGATGGAATATTTATTACACGAAATATACAGAAAGTCTCTTATGACGCTATAAATGGCACCGACAAGTAAATTAGTTAGAGGTTGGAGATCGGTCGTCGACGAGCTAATAAATCGGAAGAGTTTGACACATGCGTGCGCTCGAGTTCACGCTGCAGTCAGAAGGCATGCAGAAAAACAATCAGACATTAGGCGTCATGTGAACTGACTTAAAAGCCTAGGTACGCTATTCAGCAATTAGTTTTGGAACTATTCTACACATCATAGCGCGAGCAGGCTAGTGAAGTCTCCAGGTCGCTACGCTGCTGTCGCCCCCTAGAAGCGTACTGTGGCAACAACTCTTTGAACCTGATGAGGATGACGGGGGCCGGCCACCCTTGGCCTAACCTGGTTCAAGGCATAACAGCTGATATCCAGTCGGCCTGCGATTTGTACGATAATCAGCAGACGCTGCAGGTAGAGCATGAATGCTAATCGTAGACCGTGAGATTCTGAGCTGAAGTATTCGGGAAACTTTTTTTCCAGAAAGATTCGTTTCATTAGCTTGGTATCTGGTGCAGAAATTGAAATCGTCGAAATCTGCGTCATGACCTCATATCTGTTTGTTTTAACTGAACATCAATTGAAGACTACTTCATCGTAATTGTTTTTCAAAAATCGTTATGGCAGGGGCTGTTTTCGATTTATTTTTTCATTCTTGTCATTTGATTGTTATCTTATTTTTAGGTGGTTACTTTTTATTAGTAGGAGGTGGATTATATTGTTACTTTCAAGGCGATGTTTGAAGATCGCGAATTTTGCACTCTCATAGTTTCAGGAGTTTCTTCAGAGGTACATGAACGAGGTGGGCGGCATTTACGTTCGTGGGACGAGCCGTAGGTCGAAAACTGCCTTGAAGTACGATAAGGTAGGATGACGTTGTTTCCTGAAAACCGTTGTACGAAGTACAAAAGGCGTAGGAGTATATGCAGAGGTGTGCGACGTGTCTAGTGGGTTAACTGTTGTTAGTCATAACAAGTCAGTTCTCGCGACACACATTGCAGGTCAGGATTTCATGTGGTCCGACCAGATGCGTATCTGGCTGTGAGCTCTTTCGAGTTGGAGCACAACCACCCTCTCAATCGTCTGCTATATGATTCCCAGCCTACGAATCGTGGACTCGTCGTCGGTGAATTGAACGAGTGCAGGAGTCTGTTCTAGTAAAATACGCCAACTGCTGACATTAAGCAGTATGTAGCGGATGTTTACGGGAAGTTTATCATAACCGCTGGCCGTGGAAACATCCGCCGCAGGTTAA
Organism: Paragonimus skrjabini miyazakii; assembly: GCA_014338405.1. NCBI lineage: Eukaryota > Metazoa > Platyhelminthes > Trematoda > Plagiorchiida > Troglotrematidae > Paragonimus > Paragonimus skrjabini miyazakii. The sequence goes on along the minus strand of JTDE01002986.1, from coordinate 75,247 downwards.
AACCTGCAATGTTGAGTGAGCTTTTTACGTAAGATGTATGTTAGGGAACCTTGATGAGGTGCTGTCGGCGATTATTGCTATAGGTGTGGTGCGCACTCTCAGGGATGAAGGCAACCGATATACGCATATCTGTTTCGCCCAGCGAATGCAGACTGAACTATTCCGACGTTCCTCGCATGTTGTGTATGTGGATGCCACCCACGGGATAAACAGACACAGGTATGTCATTGTATACTACCTCATACTTTTGAAGCTGGAAGTTATATCAGTTCCTAGTGACAGACGGTATGGGACGTGACCGACTTGTGATGTACGGGAACGTTCGTAGTGAAAAGTATGCCTCACTACGCATACTTTTCGAAATATTTTGTGAAATGATGGGCGATCAAATTGCAGTGAAGACATTTTTTATGGATAAGAGAGCTGCGCAAGTGAGGGCAACACGTGGTGTTCGGTTACATCCTGTTGTGTTATTTTCATGTACGTGATGCCATACGTGAGTATGTAAGTGGACAAAATTCGTTCGTAATATTTTTTAAAAGACAAACTCTTTTCGCAGTCGTTTTCTCTTCCACCGGGTGGCTACGGCAGACAATGATGAAGGGTAAGTTGCACTGTGACACTGTTTATCGTAGGTTCAAACGTGATTTGTATATCATCGGCCGAACGGATAGGAAGTTTCTGAATTATTTGTTGTGTAATTGGCCGTACACCAGGCGGAAGCGGGCCACCCATGCGCAAAGCGATGTTGTCCACCTTGGCAATCGAACGAATAATAAGCTGGAGAACGCAAAACATCTTGTCCAAAAATATCTGAAATAATGGACTCCACGACTCCATTTCGAAACAATATCTGAGTGCAAGCTAAGCGGTTCTCTGTAAATCACCTTGAACATTGCAGCTTCGTGTGCCACAAAATAGTGACACTTTTGTTGTGGATAGCGTTGAGGGCACATGTGGAAGAACATTTCACCATACAACGTGGCTGCCATGCATACACATTCTCTCGGTGTTTCAGAAACATTTCTACCCAACAGTAAGGTCTTTTGTAGTTTTCATTTCCCTTTACAAAGGTCACGTCCCCATTCATGAGCGGTGGCTGGCAGAGTACAGCTTGCCAACTCGACGGTTAGTAGGCCAGCAGCTTCGGCCGTTTGCTGCAACTAATTTCAACCGCCACTATAAAGCCCTTCATCATTTACTTGAAAAACTGCACGATTGCAACAACCTCCCGGCAGTTACTTGCTCTAACAGCATCATTGCTTTTGCCAGTAAGGTAGTGGAACGTGTAAACACCGACTTACCTTTATACGACTTCCTCATGAGCTCAGCTGAAGGCGATGTGCAACCGAGGCTGGTAAAAACGCCTAAATCGGGGTTGCCATGTGGACACTGCGGTGACCCCTTACAGATGGACAGTAATTGATGTGATGCCGACCAGCGGATTTTTTACTTCAAATGTATGCAAATGGCAGACATAAACGAGTGCCCATTCTGTGGCAAACAGCTTCAACCTCAGTCACCTGGTAAGTGCACGTTTCGAATCCTTATTTGTGTCAGTTCCTTCTACTTCAGCTGTTGTTCGCACTTCCCCATTGATTATGAGAAGCGAGTCTCACACAACACCCACAACGGATTTCGACTCAGACCAGTCCGCTGACAGTGTGCCGGTTGCACACGGGCTGAAGAAAGTGCGAATAAACATCACCTGGAACGATTATCCTGTTGATATAATTGAAGAAAGTAAGTTCCTTCATATATACGTACACATATTTCTTGTAGATATCAGACGCGATGAACGACATGATGATGAAGACTTCATGCGATACACGGTTTCAATCATCCGGAAGGACATCCACAACACATGAAAACCGAAGGCTACCTTCTGTGCTGGAAAAAGGCAGAGGATGTTTGTAGATATATCCACACTTATCAAATACATAATTCAAGATTCTATCCCCACGTTTTCATCCCTAATGACTTCACTCGTCCACCTATGTGCTTGGCTTAGCTCGTAAGGTAAAGCAAATGGACGCAGCAGTTATAAGTGTCTGAGCATAGAGTGCGGTTTGGCTTACCTCGTAAGGTAAGACTAATTGACGGAACAGTTACAAGTGTTTAAGGGTGGAGTGCGGTTCGGCTTAACTCATAAAGTAAAGCAAATGGATGGAGCAGTTATGAGTGTCTAAGCGTGGAGCACAGTTTGGCACAATTTAAGTCAACCGGACGGGGCAGCCACCAATCTCAGCGCAAGACATATGAATCGGAATAACCAATGCGTGCAACAATGTTAACGTATATTATATAAATAACAACATTTTCGTATGATGCAAGGTTGACAGCAGTTTGCCCATCATGTTTCCAGGGTTTCGTGTTCGCCAACAGATCTCCAGAAGGTGTGACTGGGACTGCCGTTCGTTTGATGCAGATATTGCATGAAAGTGCTTCTCGGCGTGCATCATGCCGTTCTCAGGCTTCACGAAATTTTTGAATGACTGATCGTCCAGCACTCGTAAGGAGCTATTTCATCCAGAGTTCTGTAGGCTCTCCATTCGTCCGTGATTATTATGGTGGTCGGCTGAAAGCGAAAGAATTGAGTAATATAATCGACTTGCTCGAACCCGTCTTCGGATAAGGAATAATAAGTTGACTGTATCTCGTTTTTTCCCAGGGCAGACCACCATCAAGGCTGTGAATGTTATGCTGTTCTAGAACGCCCAGTGTAGCAAAATTGTGAATGCTTCCCCTAGTGTAAAACGGGTATATCCAAATATGTAATCTTTTCGAACGGAATAATGTCACTTACACGGTTCACGTTTCCGCCGATAGTTGTTTGCACATCTCGTGACCTAAATCCAGTTTTTGAAAAATGCAGAACAGTTGAAAGAAATTACCTTCCGACAGAATCCATAGTAACACATTTTGATGCTGATCCCACTACAGTTACTACGACAGCCCCATTATCACACACACCCATCCATATGCTCCTTTCAAGATCTCGATGTGCCATCCCAAGAGCTCCACGGCTGTTAGATCAATGGTCATCAGTGTGGCCTGATGTTAATGACATTTCAGCGCCGGGCGAGTACACTACCCGAGGAAGGTAAATTCTTCAGCGTGTTTGTACTTCATGTTTAGAGTACGAAGTTGCAACTTTGGTGGTCATGGTATGTGCGATGATGCAGCTGACGTGGTAACTGATGTCGTGGTAACTGTTCTGCATCTTCCAGAACTAGATTTAGGTTTCAAAGTGTGCAAATAAGAAGGCTGTCTCGGAGCCGATCAACGAGAGCCGGCGGCAGATTACGTAGTATCTTAAATGTTTTGCGTCCACACTAGTAGCTGCTTTGTCCAGTTCACCTGATCTATGATGAACGCATGATTGTGATGATTGACCTTACTAGCTGCTCCGTCCAGTTCACCTAAGCTATGGGCGATGCATGATTATGCCACATGTATTGATCTCATTAGCCTCTCTATCCAGTTCACTTGAGCTATGATCAACGCCTAAGTATGTGTTATGCGTTCACCTTAGTAACTGCTCCGTCCAATTCACCCAAGCTATAATTAATGCACAAATATGTAGTATGCGTTCACACTAATAGCTGCTCCGTCCAGTTCATTTAAGCTATGATCAACGTTGATGAGAAGAACACGGGACAAATCAGAATAAACATGTATTTAGACCGTTTGGGATAAGTTATAATGATTTCCTTTAGTTATAGCGAAAAAGGAGATAACATACTGGCAGTCGCCAGTGAATTCTGCTCCCGGCGAAAACACAGACCAAAAGTCATTAGAATCATAAGCGTACAAGATACGAAGATAGAAGGGTTGTAACTGAAATGGTAGAAGTGGGAATTAGTGTTTACTTCGGATAACTAACGAGCATCGGAGTTAGTCATTATCCCTCAGAAAAGTGAGCACTGAGTCGCGTACACATGGCAAGCCACATTGAAGCATAATCAGTAAGCAATAAGCAGAACAATACGCACGTTGTTAATGATGGAGTAGGACGTGTTACCCAAGTTTACGCAATACCGTAGGCAGAAACAACCAGGTGATAATGTAGACAATTTTCAACCGGAAATACGATAAGGAAATCAGGCTGAACATATAATTCAGGTGACTAGCTGACCAACAAACGTGGCGGCATAGCATTCACTAGGAATTACTGTGATATTTCGTGTACAATGCAACGCAAACGCAACGCTGTCGAAAATTACAACCTTAATTACATCAACCAAACCACGCGCAATTGAGCGTTTCCGCAAGACGGGAAAATGTATTTCATCACGAAAATTCCGATGGAAGCATTTTCAAAACATAAAATCGATTAGGAAAACCAACATGATGCTTGAGTTGAAAAATATGGCGACAAATTTTTCTCAACAAAAATGCTGATTTTTCTGATTGCAGCACAATTATTATACTCGGTGAAATCTATATAGTTGTCGCGTAATATGCGCTTTAATATATCATGAAAAATTTGAAAAATCTCTTTTCGTGCTTAAATAGCCGTTTTTAACTCATTTCGGCCTTGAAGCACAGTACCGGCGAACTACGCAATTGCCGTTATAAGTGTCGTAATTTTTCCATCTGGGAGTTTTTTTCAATGTCACTCTTTCTGCAGGTCACCTCGATTTTATTCCAGCGTACATGTTAATTTCATAGACAAGTTAACAACAGCGGTACCAAAGAAACGTAAAGCATGGCGAATATAACTGATAAAACACGACTCGCTTGTCCAGTTTTTGTGCATTGTCTTACGTTGAAGTAGCTTTGTAGGTTTTTCTCATGTTTGTGTTTTTATAAAAAAAGCTTAGTATTAATGTTTCAACAACAGTTCGAAATTATAATCACGCTTTCCTGCCCAACTACGTCCAAATTCAAATAAAAACATGTGTTTACATGTCTATGACATCGATTTTCATATTTTATCTTCAATTCTTCGAAATACCGTAGGATGCGCCTCTGCGCTATTTTCCCATTAATACTTATGCCATTAAACTACCGCAAATTCCTTGCATACGTCTTCGGAAAATTGAAACAAAAAAATCTTCAGGAAACAGAATTCTGAGATTTTAGAAACTGTAACATGTCAAAAACATTTCAGCAACTTCAATAGCTACAAAATCTTTTTTAACTAAAAGATAACAGAGATATTCTCGGCCCACTGATTACACGCAGCCAGGTGGAGGATCACTAATGCTCACAGTACATAGAGAACTCCAACTCCAACTCAATCAACTCAATCACAAGAACAACACACTATGTCCAGCGTTGTTAATCGAAACACAGCATGTCTGACTCGCAAAAGAAGAAAAGAAGTCACAAGTCAACAGTAAACATATATTGAACACAATACAGACACCAAGAGAAGCAGCCCACAACGCGTCCTTGTCCATATATATATATACGGGGTCCCACGGCCCGGAATAGTCCACCAATCAAAAGTGGCCTCATGCTCACTGCCCGCCGACCTCCGGCTCTGGTTGGTCATCCTCCTCCGCTCGTTGCACGGACGCGGCCAACCCGCTTGTTCGAGGGCCTGAAAGGAAGCGGAAGGGAGTATGTGTGACAAAACAAAATGGCGGCGCACTACACGCTATTACACTACTCCCCCCTGCACAAGCACTGGCCGCAGTGCTTCAGCCGGTCCCCCCTCTGGTGGTACTATGCACTCCCCAGCTACTTCTGATCCATCGCCATTAATCAATTGATCTGGTTTTGTAACGTCTGGCTTCAACCGATTGAAATGTATCACCATGAGTCCTGACTTGTTATCGTTAACGTCCCGTAAGGTGCAAGTGGATTCAGAAATGATGTCGTGCACGACATACGGTCCTCTCCATTCATGAAACAATTTTTTCGGAACTCCAGCTTCCGGAACTTCTGCACGTAACTAGAATTTGTCACCGGGCTCCAAGGGACACCCATATGCCCTTCTATCATAATAGTTCTTTTGTCTCCGTTGGGCCGTTCGCAGGTGTTCCCGTGCTAACATATATGCTTTCGCCAGTTTGTCACGTAGTTGAA
>JTDE01002986.1:55659-68535 GCA_014338405.1 Paragonimus skrjabini miyazakii | reverse complement strand
AAATTGTTCGATTTGGGACGTCCATTGAAAGTTCGCAAACGACATCAAATGCGAAATCGAAGATGATCGTGACCGGTGGTGTCACGTGCGTCACGTCGGCGCCAGACAAAACATGCGACGGAAAATGAAACGAAATCCGCCAGATATCGATGCAACGGTAAATGACGTACTCAACCAAATTACGCAACATAAACGTACGTTTGAATAAATGGCATGGACAAAAGTACCCATATTTTTGTGGTTTGAGAAATGTTTTGCTGTTTTTATTGCGATTGTTATTGTATCCAATTCTATAGTTCGACCAAACTCTTCGACCAATGTACTTTGCGTCTAGAACTAACAGTGATCGACGATGGGGGCGTCAGCAGTTCCGGGGCCGGCTCACCCATGCTGCTGACGGGAGAGTCGGCGAGCATGGGCTGGATGGTGGACGAGAAAGAACTCGACTGAGAAGAGATAGTTGGATATCGGCCTATCGAGGCTGATACGTGACGATGGATTTTAGCCTGTTGATAGGCTAAACTAGCGCGTCCAGTGTCTGGCGTCCTTTTGCATACCGGGACATACGTACTTGTCGGAAATGAGCTTGGTCGTGGTCCGGATGCCAGGATGGGCGATGTTGTGTAGTGCGTCGAACACACGTCGTCGGAAAAGAGCAAGAACCACTGGGCGCAGACATCCAGTGCAAGCATTGCAAAGAATAGTGCCTGAAAATGCTGGCAAAGGCTGATCCGTCAGACGTAAAGCTGATTGTTGGCAGGAAGCGCGGAAACCAGCTTCCCAACGTTGTGCTTTGGCCATGGCGTTTTAGTCGACTGAGTCGTGACCAACTAGTGCTGGCAAGCGGGATAAGGCATCAGCTACAACGCTATCGCTACCAGAACCGTGGGGAATATCTGACGCGAATTGAGATACGAAGTATAAATGTCGAACTTCATGGGGCAAATGTCTGCAGGACGTATCGCGAAAGGCAAAAAACAACGGTTTGTGGTCGGTGAAAATCACAAACTGGTTTCCCTTGATGACATGTCGGGAATGACGAACGGCTGAGTAGATTGCCAACAACTCACGACTGAACGTGCTTTACCTCGTTTCAGTCGGAAATAAACATATGGAAAAGAAAGCAAACGGTTTCCAGAGTCCATCAACGAACTGTTGAAGCACGGCGCCGGCCACGGTGTCTGAAACGTCAACGACAATATTTGTTTCCGCGGCTGAGATGAAATGGTGTAACATGACGGCACTAGCTAACGCATCCTTAATTCAATCGAACGATTCGATGGCTGTCACTGATAATTCTACGTCTCCGGAGTGGATCGTTCAAAGGCTGCATAAGCTGAGCACAGTGAGGAATAAACTGTCTGTTATAGTTGACCATTCCGTTAAATCGACGAATGGGGGCGGGATTTGTGGGACGGGGAAAGTCGCGGATTGTTTCTACCTTATCGATCAACGGTTGAACACCGTGTTGATAAACGCGGTGTCCTAGGAACCCTATTGCAGGCTGACCAAAAACGCATTTGTCCCCATTAATCGTTATCCCCAAAACGTTGTTAATCTGACAAAGAGCTGTCGCAGATGAATCTCGTGTTCTTCTTCATAGGCGCTTGCAATTAGTAAGTCGACGGTGGGCAAAACCTAAACCCCGTGTAACGTCGTCGATAAAATGTTGAAACGTTCCGGCAGCCCTTCGTAAACCAAACGGCATGCGTAGAAATTCGAATTAACCAAATGATAGGATAACGGCTGTCTTCGCGACGTCGTCTTCCGCAGCCGAGATCTGGTGATAGGCGCGTACAACATGGATTTTCGAGAACACACGGAGACCACGAAAGCTAACCGTGATGTCCTGTATACGCAGGATTGGGTGCCTGTCAGGTACCGTGGCGTCGTTGAGTTAACGACAGTCCCCATAAGGACGCCAATCGACTGAAGTTTTAGGGACCATATAGAGTCGAAAGACCCAGGGGATACTGGACGGACGGATGATTCCGAGCTCGAGCATGTGCTCAAACTCAGCGCGAGCTATTTTTAGCTTATCCGGTGTCAACCTGCGAGATTTGACGAACACCGGCGGGCCTGTCGTTGCTATGTGGTTTCTTGTGGAACCTTTGACGGTAGGTGGAGAAGAAGACTGTCGAAAAACAATTAGATACTTGTCAGCTAGGAAATAAAAGGTAGTTAATTTCGTAGTACTTTGATACCCGTAGCTGATTGACACCTTGTCGGTCAAAATCCCTGTAACGGTAAGCTTTGTTGTTTGACCGGCTAGATGGCGTCTTCTGGAGTCTACCGAAAGGTCGAAGTGCTGAAGAAGATCGATGCCGATTATTGCCATTTGGACGTCGGCAATCGTGAAGATCCAGCCGAATGGCCTACGAAGACCTGATTTGGGTGTGCGAGAACGCTGACCGAACACTTTAATAGTGCTTCCATTGGCCACGCGAAGATTAGAAGTGACTGATCTGTTCAAGTCGTGAGCTTCAGGTGGGTTCACGCCGAATTCAGCACCTGTGTCGATAGAACAGCGGACCCCGGCTTGTGATCTTTTAGAAAGAACGGGCGACCAGGCGGACGAGCTACGTCGATTGCCATGATAATTTGGCTGCCCTGTTTGCTGACTGGACCAAAAGTGCAAGGCTGCCAGTATCGTCGGGCGTTCTTGCCAAATTGCTGGTGATACCAGCAGTGTTCGGGATTAGCGTTCGGTGGCGGTTGATGAGGTGTACGCGACCCTGAGCGGCTGTTATGTCGTTGAGAGGATGTAGTCGGGTGTGGCTCCGAACGCCGCGTTGTTAAAGCATGAAGTTGATGAGCTGGACTAGCTACTCGAGCAGTCAAAGTGGCAATGGCGCCCTGACTACATGAAGCGAGTTGGGAAACAGTGCTGCTACACGTTTTCCCAACCCGGTCGGCTGTATCGGCTAAGGTTGACAACGTTGCCAAGGGGTTTGCCCCAAGGATGCTTTGCATATCCTTAGGCAGACGCTGGAGCCACTTTTCCTCGAGCAGAGCTTCTTCTACGTGTGTCATGCCTGCTAACTGTTGCATGCGGCGAAGGAGCTGCGATGAATTACGGTCACCGAGCTCAGTCGCACTCAGAAAATGAGAAACACGTTTGCGGTCTGACAAGCCGACGCGCTTAATTACGGTTAGTTTGAGTAGTTCGTAAGGTTTCGTGGAGTCCGGTAGCTCCAGAATATCGTCCACTTCGTCAATGACGTGAGGTGGCAGTGCCGCAACTACGTGGTGGAAACGGGTTAACTCTTAACTAATCTGCCTTAGCGCGAACGTGGTTTCTAACTGAGCAACCCACAAGCTAGGGTTGTTCTGTCGAAATGGTGCAAGTGGTATGGCTAGTGCACTGACCGAAGCGTCTAGTAAAATGTAAGGTTGGGCATCCAACATGGCAGAATCGATACTGAATCGACTTGACATTGAATAAATATGAAATATATTTTTAAAAAACTAAACCATAAAAAAGACATACCTGTGGGAAAAATTTTATTCGAGACAACTCACGAATTTATAGTGAACAGGAACAACAGTGATGTAAAGAGGATCGATTATTATTCGGGCCCATCAATTTAGTGCACAGCGCACTAGTTCGTTTTTTCAGGTGCGAATTTACCAGACGCGAAATGTAAAAGGGCAGTTGAGAGGAGAGACAGAATATTTATTACATGAAATATACAGAAGATCTCTTATAGCGCTAGAAAGGGCACCGATACGTAAATTAACTAGAGAGGCTAGAGATCGGTCGGCGACGAGCTATTAAACCGGGAAAGTGTGACACACGCGTGCGTTCGAGTCCGCGCCGCAGTCAAAAGACATGCAGACAAACAATCAGACAACATTCCTCAGGCATCAGGCATCATAAATGACGTGGCCGACAACCTGGTCAGTCCAAGTTACCTGTATGCAGATGACATAAAGCTGGTGGGAAATGCCTCGGAGTCGGACGATCCCAGGAGGACATTCTGAAGATCTGCAAATGGACATTACGGTGGGATTTACCGCTGAATGTTTTCAAAAGTCATGTCCTCGCTAATGCTTCTCAGTCGACTTCCAGGTATATAAGAGATGCACATGGACGGCCAGCCGAACTCGCAACTAAACAGCAAATGAGAGACTTAGGTATCCAGGTCACTAGCATGTTTGCTCCAACTGCTGATTTTGCTTCAGCCGCGATAAAAGCACGGCGAGCCTTATACTGGCTTAAATCTCCACTCGCCAACCCATGTCCAGCAGTGCTCATTCCACTGTACTCGGCCATAGTTCGTCCCCACTTGGAATATTTCTCCCAGGCTTGGTCATCGTATCTCAAAAAGAACAGAGTCGTATTCGGAAAAGTACAAAAGCTCGCCACAGGTATGGTATGAGTCATGAAGGGTCTAGGCTACCTAGACCGACTAAGCTCGTTGAACTTATTCTCGCACGAACGCCGGCGGGTAAGAGGTGACCTTATCGATGTGTACAAAATTACCCATCACACCGGCACAAGTCCACTGGCATGTTTGTTCATGATACGTCAGGACGGAAAATTAAGAGGTCATAGGTTCACGATCAGGAAAACAAGATCACTATTTGTTGTTCAATTTAACTTTTTCACGAACCGGGTAATCAACTCGTGGAACAAATTGCCTGCAAAGATCGTGGAGGCTTCCAGCGTAGATGTTTTCAAAACAGAGCTAGACAAATGCTGGAGTAACCTTTTTCCTACCTTGTACTATTGGAAAAATGATTTGCTCTTGCTGTTCAGGGCAACCAGGATTTGTCATCTCTTTCTTCTATCTCCACCCTTAGACCACTACGGAACGCATCCGCATCGACAGAAAACACAGTCTGGTCAATCTTCGGATCACACCATTTAAGCATCAGGACGTCAACAGGCGCAGGTGTTCATCAAGCCCTGGATTTGAAGTTGAAACTGTGGACACTTCAAAATAAACGTAGTGGGATGTTGGTCCTCGAATTACTTATATTGTGTGAATGCAATAAAAGGCTTTATTTTGTTGTATGTGTTTACGTCTATTTTGAGGTCGGGTTAATAATCGTTACTTGGCAACCGACGGTACTTCAGTCGCCATTTGGTTTCGTTATTTCGACCTTGGCCTCTGGCTTTGTCAGGTTGGTTCGTTTCTTTTATCGGTAAAAAAACGCGTCATGATTAATCACCTAGTGGTACGCAAATGTATTAAAATCAACATCATTAAAATGAATGCCATCAAACATCTATTAGTGGTTTTCAATTATTGTTCCCCCTAGAACACTCAAAGATCACTCACGGAACGACTGTTTCCCAGTGTACTACTAGAGTCCGATTTCTTGGTTTCCAGTTACACCGAGAGCACCAAGAGCCGTTCATGATGATTTCGAGTTGACGAAATTTTTGTTACTAGTTTCTGCTCATCCTTTGGGTGTATTTTTGCGAATAGTCTGAGTTGCTGCGCCGGACGCCGGTCGAACAATAATTATTGTTTGCCGACATCTTAACAATCGGAATCAACCATTAGTGATTGATTGCACTGGTTAGTTTGCTGATTTGTCGTACGAGGAGCATTTAAAAGTGAGCCTGTCTGTTAGCGTTAGCAACCACCGCTACGCTGCCGTTGGTGGCGATGCTAGTAACAGATCACCACAGTTGTGGCCGTCACCTAAGCAATTGCAGTGGCGGTGATCTTCGTTGTTCATTGATAGAAGGCAGGAGTCGCTGACTGTGTTAGCCTCTTCACTGAGCGTCTCGACACCGGAGTAAGCAGGGTTAACTATTCTCTTTCTTCCAGCGCGCCATCATATTGTTCATCTAGGAGCCGCTTGAAGCCCACGTCATTGGGTGCTAGCACCACCTGCGCTGGTAGCGCATTCCAACTACTAACGGCCTGCCGTGACAGTCGAAATATGGTATGAAGTCGTCCCGATCGTTGTTTGAGAATCGTGATTGGATGACCCCGGAATCTGTGCTCATTTCGGAGGGGGAAATCTGCTCTGAGCTCTTCACCCATGTCGTCTCGCAAAATGCGGCGTATTACAATCAGGTCACCGCGGAGCCGCCGGTAACTCTGAGGGTACATGTTCAGGTGCTATAACCGCCGGTTATAGTAGTGGCCCTTCATCCCCAATTTGATGAACATAATTACATAACTGTTTACATAGTGTCTGAAGGCGTAAGATCGAGCGAACCGAAGACGAGGATAACACAGCGAGTAGACAAAGAGTATATTGTCGGCCTGCGAGAGTAAACGGGTACAAGACGAAACAATAACAGAACGGAGCGACAAGCGTGTACACAGCGGGGTCGTACGTTCGAGTGCGCGGGGTAGTTGTCGGTATTTCTACTTGTTCATATAAATGTTTAAGTACATACAAAAATTGGGAACAAAAAGAGTACAAATGGCACTCGTAACTCTAACATAATTGACAATAACGAATAGGGTCGCTACAGAGCTCCCCTGCTAGTAGGCAACCAGTGTTGACTTTGAAAATGTTGCAGTGTTTCAGTTAGCCGGAACCGTTGACACGAGCATGAATAGTCCAATTTACTCCTGCCACACAGGTCGCGTCTACGGCCGGTGAAAGAAGGAGGGAGAACAATTGGAAGTGATTTGGGGAAGCACGGTTTGGAAGGTTAATAACCATAGGCAAGCAGAGGAATTGGGAACATGCAAGCTGTATTCGATCTGGTAGGATTATAGCCTTGTTCGCGTCTGTCATGAGCGATCCTTGCGGAATTTCGAATTTTCCAGCGTCCTCTCGCGGTGCGCGGCCCCGGCGTCCAGGTTAACTCTCCGTATCTAGAACATACAATACTTACTAATGGAAAACAGTAACTTCACCAGGTTTCTGCGTCCATCATGTTCAAAAGAAAGAATCTTTCTTCCTCTATTTTTTTCTGTTAAATCTTGTTGACCGCGTTGTAGGTGGAGCCTTCTAAAATTAACTTGGTAAGACGATGCAACAACAACAATAAAAGCTAGATACGGCGGACATCCACATAGTCTGCAAATCGCACCGGCCTCCGCAGCTCTCGACCCCTTCTGTTCTGGAGACTTGGCTCCGTTGAGGCAGGCGCAGTCGCAACCGAAACCGGGTCCGTACCAACGTTAGACAATGCACTAGCTGTTGAGGATGATGTTGGTCGCGAATCAATGTTCACATTGGGTTCCTCTAAAAACGCTGGCTTTAGTCTATTGATAGAGATAACCTCGCGTTTACCCTTGCGTTCCAACACGAAAGTCTTATCGTAGTGCGTGAGTACGCGGAATGGACCTGTATAGGGCGAGTGTAAAGGTCGTCGAGGAGTAACCGCACGCACCAAAACGTGAGAACAAGTTGACAGACGAGGATCTACGTACGTTTGCGTCGTCTGTTCCCTTGCTGGGGTCGGTCAGAGTCGTCTCATGTGTTGGGCCAACAGCTCGCCGTAGTCCGCGAAGTTGATGGGTCCCGTTGCGCGTGGGGCAACCGTTTCTCCGGGTAAACGTAAAGAGCACCCATAGACTAACTGGGCGGGGGTGGTATGCAGGTCGACCTTCAGCGTGTTTCGGATACCTAACAAGACTAATGGCAGAACCTCGTGCCACGAAGAGTTGTTGCTAGCGGATAACGAACTTTTCAATTGCCGATGAAAACGTTCACCTACCCCGTTGGCTGCCAGATGGTAAGCTGTTGTGCGAATTCGACTACAGCCTAGTGTGTTGAGAAGTGACGTGAAGGCTAGGTCAAAATGTGACCCGCGATCGGTGGTCACTACGTCGGGGCAACCATACTGGGCAACTTAGCGTTCCAAGAATGCTCGTGTGACGGTTTCCGATGAGCAATTCCTAATTGGTATAGCTTCCGGCCAACGTGTAAACCTATCTGCGTATGTCAAGATGTCTGTACACTCATTCGAGAGTGGCAAAGGTCCGACTAGGTCAACATGTACGTGGTAGAAACGCTCATCGGGGGCTGCAAAACTCCCTACTGGGGTACGTGTGTGACGATGAATTTTAGACCGTTGACAGTGTATGCACGTTTTGGTCTATGTGCAGACGTCGCGATTGACATTGCGCCAGAAAAAGCGCTTGGTGATCACTTTGACTGTTGAACGTTTGCCAGGGTGAACCATGTTGTGCAACGTGTCAAACATTCGGCGGCAGAAAATGAGGGTGAGGGATGGTTTGTGAAGTATCACAAATAATCATCCATTCGGATGAACTCATGGGAACGCTTTCTAGCTTAAGGGAACTGGACTGACAAAGTTGTTCTATCTCCGGATCGTTGTCTTGTGCAACTGTGATCGCCGCCAAATTGACTGAGCTATCTGCTGTGCTCGTTGTAGCATTGATGTGCGAAAGAGCATCGGCGACTGGGTTCGCAACACCTAAAATGTGACGGAAATTGGTCGTGAACTGAACGGTATAATCTAGGTGTCGGGTAACTCTATGGGAATACCTGTCGGTTGTCGAGCGTAGGGCGTGCGTTAGTGGCGTCTGGTCTGTAAAGACGATGAAGTCCCTGCCTTCAGGGACATGTCGAAGATGACGGATGTCGAGATATACCGCCAACAGCTCCTCTCCGAATGCGCTATACCGCGACTCAGTTGGTTGTGAACGTTTACAGAAAAGGGCTAATGGGCACCAATTGTTGATGAGTTGTTACAGGACCGCTCCTACAGCCACGTCTGATGCATCCACCGTTAGCGCTAAAGGGGCGGATGACTGGTGATGCGACAACGATGCTATATCGACGGTAGCTGTTTTTAAACTAATGAAAGCCTTTTTTTGTCCGTTGTAAACAAAAACGAGCGAACCTTGCCTCTGAGCAGGTCGGTGAGCGGTTGCATTAAGTGTGCACAAGTAGGAATAAAACGACGATAAAAATTTACCAGACCATCAAAACGGCGAAGTTGCTTGAATGTGGGATCCGGGTAGTCCACTTTTGCTTGCATTTTGTCGGGGAGAGGTTTGATCCCGCTCGTGGATATATTGTGACCCAGGAGGGTTACGCTGGGCATCCCTACCAAGCACTTAGCTAGGCGTATAGTGACTCCATGATGCGACAAACGGGTGAATAACGAATGTAAGTGCGCGCAATGTTCTTCTTGTGAGGAGCTAGTGACCAAGATGTCATCCAAGTACGGATAGACACCGTCCAGTCCACGACCCACGTCGTGAATAAAACGCTGGAAAGTCTGGGCAGCGTTGCTCAGACCAAACGACATACGTAAAAATTCGAAAAGTCCGAATGGTGTTGTGACCACTGTCTTCGCGATGTCTTCGGGGGCTACACGAATCTGGTTATACGCACGCACTAGGTCTATTTTTGTAAATATCTGCGCTCCTGATGGGTTTGCTGTCAAGTCTTGAATCTGAGGAATTGGGTACCTATCGGGAGTGGTCGGGTTGTTCCATGGTCGATAGTCGCCACATGGGCGCCAGTTGTTGTCAATCTTTTTGGGCACCATGTGCAACGGCGAAGTCCATGTACTATTAGACGGACGGATAATGCCAAGTTGAAGCATATGCTCAAATTCTGCCCGGGCATTTTTGAGCTTTTCGGGAGCTAAGCGGCGTGGACGACTTCGAACTGGCGCTCCCCTTATGACAATGTGGTGCGCGACGTCGGTCGTCACGGCCGGTGATTCGTTAGTTGGGGGACCAGTTGGGGGAATTCGGATAGAAGTTTCCCATAAGGCTCGCCAACTACGGGATTGGCTAGCATTGAGCTGATCACATCGGTATGCGACGGTTTATCCTGAACATTGATTCTTGTCGAGGTATCAATCAGGCGCGACCGACGTGCATCGACCAGCAGATCGAAATGTCGGAGGAAATCAATCTCAATAATGGGGAAAGGTATATCAGCTACCACGAAAACCCAGCGAAAATCGCGTCGAAGATCAAAGTTTGGACTCAACAGACGACGACCGAAGGTTCTAATGGGCGTATCGTTTGCTGCTCGGAGTGTAATGTCAGATTCTGATCGTGTATCTGTTACCGAATGCGAGATGACACTAACCTCTGCTCCTGTATTGATTTTGAAGTGCATTATAGAGGTCAAATCCTTTAGAAAGAAAAGGCGACTGTCGTTTGACTGGTTTGTGGCTGTCGTCGCTAAAACACGTTGGCCTGCTAGTTTAAAACGTTTGTTACCACGACGGCTATATGGTGATCGGCATCGTTTGGTGTTATTACCGTATGTCTCATGGTACCAACAAAGATCGCTAAACTTCAATCCGGGTGTTGATCGAGCACGCGTCGGAGGAATTTTCGGTGGTGACCTAGTACTCCGAATGCTGGCACGAAGATCCGCCAGCTTACGTCTCAGCTGAGCTATCTCGGCGGTTGGTTCCACAGGATTGCGTTCCCGACATTCAAGTGCCTCGCGCAGGACCGCTGTTTCGGCGTACTTTGTGATTGACAAGCTGTCCGCAGGACTGTTGGAGGTAACCACCGCCCCACTAATCCTGCATCGAAAACGTTCATGTACTGCGTCGGCCGAAGCTGCCAGATCACTTAACGGGCGTGAGGGTAACACGGACAATAGCCCTTGTGTATACTCAGGCAGCTGCTGCATTCACAACTCCTGTAAGAGAGACTTGGGCAACTGTGACTTACCTACTGCTCGTTGCATTTCTCGAAGGAGAACCGATGGCTTCTTGTCCTCCAACTGTAACCGTTGGAATAGTTGTTCCAGACGCATTTTGTCGGACGGCTGTGTTTCTTTAAGAATTGTTCGCTTAACCGACTTATAGCGATCAGTATCTGCACCTAGTAAGATATCACTAACTAGGTTTAACATATCTCAGGGGAGGTGTAGTATAAGCTGCGAAGACATGTCCGCATCGCTTGTTATATGCCGGTTGTTAAACTCCATTTCCAACACGGCGAACCACAGCTCTGAATCAAGATCTCCGAAAGCAGGAACAGCTAAGGTGAGCAGCGTTACGGAAGATGAACATTCAGATTTAATGTCCATAGCGATTGAGTGGATGCGAACGATATAAAATTTAAATAAATAAATACGTGTAAACTATACGTGATCGAAACGTAATATGATGGAAAAAATACCGATATCGAATGTACACTATAATATACGACTTATGCGGGCTCATCAGTTTGTAGGATCGAGCGAACCGAAGACGGCCGGTTGAGAATTACGCAGCGAGTAGACAAAGAGTATATTGTCGACCTACGAGGTCAACGCGAGAGTAAACGGGTACAAGACGAAACAATAACAGAATGGAGCGACAAGCGTGTACACAGCGGGGTCGTACGTTCGAGTGCGCAGGGTAGTTGTCGGTATCTCTACTTGTTCAAATAAATGTTTAAGTACATACAAAAATTGGGAACAAAAAGAGTACAAATGGCACTCGTAACTCTAACATAATTGACAATAACGAATATGGTCGCTACAAAGGTGACTTTTCTCCGGAATAGGACGAAGCTTTTCTGTCCAGTTGTTGCGACATATTTGGATTTTTGTATCTTCTAGGTACGGGAACCTGGATGCCTCGGTAATTTCCGCGAGTCCTATGACTTTATATGAGTTACATTTATTCTAAAATACTCGATTCCCTTACTTTAACGGGCACTTTTCCGCCGTTGATAGTGTTAAGCTTTAAAGTCCCCCATGGTACCTCATTTTGTTAGATACGGTTGAGTTCACAGGACTCGCTGTAGGTGCCAATGATGTCCAATTTCTTTCACGTGTAAGCACCATCGGTCCCACTTTGGTGGAACGGTTGGAAAAGGCAGCGCTTGTCTTCATTTTGGAGTGGCAAATTCTATCGATGGAGTGACGTGTGTATGCACAGTCGCTAGCTAGTGTAGCACGGTCATCGATTAATGTGTTGGTCGAACGTCAGGGATATTGCTGCCAACATCCCCACTCGTGTTGGAACAATCCAACAGAATAATATCCAGTCAAGTCTCTGTAACGAATAGATTTGTGAGAAGTAATCGGGAACGCAGTGAAGACAACGCCTGATAGAAAGGCTTTAATGAATCAGGAAACGAGACGTGATCTATAACACAACGAACAGGAAAGGTAGATTTAGATAATATATAGAGGGATCAGTATGATAGGGAAGAGGACAATATGATGTAGAAATAATATATGACATTCTCCCCCGCCATGGAAAAAATACTAACGTAAATGTGGAGTATTAGGGGTTGACTGTCCAACGTATGGAATGGGTTATTGTAGGACATGGGTAATGGCAGACGTGTGAAGCGAGGTTACGCCTCGCGATTTCGAAGTATATAAGGTCTAACCCTTTGTTGGTGGGGGAGAAGATTTTCAACATTTGTTTCTGGTATACTAGTAGTTTCTGTCGTGTCGGATATAGTGCACGGTGTGTCAACAATAGGAGGGTTTGAAATAGGGTCTGACAAAATAGGTTGTGTCGGTTGAATTATGTTTTTAATGGGAGCCAGTTGTCGGAGGGATACAGTTTCCACACGACCATCTGGAAGTCGAACGTGGGCGTATTCGGGGTTACTCTCTAACAGTTCAACTTCTTCTACTAAGGGATCGTACTTGGATGTTCGGACATTCTTCTGATAAAGTACTGGTCCGGGTGTAACGAGCCACTGAGGCAGAATGGTTCCTGCGGGTGATTTCCGATTATGTAGAAAAATGCGTTTGTGAGGAGTAGCGTTGGTAGCAGTACACAGCAACGACCTGATAGCGTGCAGCGCGTCCGGAAGTACGTCCTCCCACTGGCCAACACTCAGTGCTTTGGAACACAGGCAAAAGGAAACAGTTTTCCATATAGTGCCATTGAGCCTTTCAACTTGGCCATTGCCTTGTGGGTTGTAACTCGTGGTCCTGCTAGTGGCCATTCCCCGGTCGTGGAGGAATTGCCTCGACTCCTACGACATAAATGTA
>JTDE01002986.1:26439-41255 GCA_014338405.1 Paragonimus skrjabini miyazakii | reverse complement strand
AAATCGTTCACGAAGGGGTTGGTTACTGTAGATCGGGTTTGCTTCACGGGCTGGAGACCTCGCAACTCACAGAATCGGTGCGTGGAGACGTTGGGTGGGGTGGCGGCTAACCGAGCTCAGCGGCGTGAATGTTGTCGTTGTTTGACCGAGTTGTCTGTGAAGTGAGTGTATTTGATGGCGCGGGGCAGTGAAATCCGTAAGGAGGCTGTCATGCTGATGACACCTTGCTTTCACTTACAGCTCGGTTGTTCGTTTTGTAAGGTGTAGGCGCCTTGATTTTGTATGTGCGAATATTTTGTGGTGATTGAGTCCCCTTTCCCTTTTTCCCTTCTCTTTTTCTATACAGGGTTTGTTTTTTCTTCTTCATGGTTGTGTGGCAGTTAAGCATCAGTATGAACCACTGATTTATTGCTGTCTGTGATGATGATCGTTTGCGGAAAGTATGCGACTCGATTAATAACTGAGTGGTATACGTCAAGGTTAGTAGAAGCGTTTGCACTCTCCAAAGGCTGTATACATTTAATCGCTGTCTGCAGTAGGGGATTTGATGATATGCACCTTCGCCTTCAAGAACGCTGGAAACACAATGATTTAATACACCTCCTGCCATTTGGTCTATCTGTACTAAAGGACGTGCGTTAGGATAGGTTAAACGCTTGATTGTTCAAAGGGGATCAGGTACCGTCCGGTTTTTGTACTTTCTTTAATGGTAACGAGTACCTGGGCCCGTCAGGAAACTTTAGATGGTTCGGTGATATTTTCTTTAAATGATCTTGAGCACATGGGAGGTTAATTTTCATAGGTTTGACATCCAGGCTTAATGGTTATCGCCTTACAGTTTGCATCAGAGTCTGCAAGAGGAGCTAGCTTAGCGGCACTTGTCACAACAGAACTGTTTGTGAAAAATTACTGCTTGTTGTCTTCAAAAACTTGTGTAGTTTGAGGAACTCATCGCCTAACAAATACTTAACAGTAAAGACCTGAAGATAGTTTTCTTGTATTTCGGAAGTACGTTGCAGTGGTCATGAGTGGTATCTGTTAAACATGTAACCAAAACAATTTGTAATTACGTGCCTCCTACATTCCACTGGTTACGAATGGTGATGGTTTCTGAGACGTAGCTATCCGAGCTGTCAGTATCAGTATGCGTTCAAAGTTTACATTCAACACGAAGATGGACCACCTGTAAGGCAAACACGCCCACTACGCAGTCCCATCAACAGTATCGTCCGTAACAGCGTTGTTTAAACAGATGCGGTCTGCTTATTACTGTCACTAACTCGGTAGATTTTGATAATGACCTTTCAACCACGTACCTCACACGAGACATCTCGTGTGTCACTGTCAGCGTAATTGATAACTGTATTAGCAGAAGCATAAATTTGGCGGCTTCCAGTACCAGCCAATCGGGAGGAGCAGTTGAGTTCACTAGAGCAGCAACGCTGCATTGATGATGTATGAGTCTACTCGAAAACGGCTATATATGACGTGACAAGACAACGTGCTGTGGCAAATATGTGATTGAAATTTTGTGAGCCATTTCGAATGGTTTAGTTTTTCTATCGATGGCCGTCCTCACATCCCGAGTTTTGTATTTCAAGGGTCACTGGCGAATGGACTTGTTAATACATTACATAATGCATTATCACGGTAGTGTTCGGCGTTGTTGGTTATAAAATTGTTATCTTTCGTTAGAACTCGCGATTTCTCGGAATGTTAATTGCGATTTCATCCACTTTCTCGCTTGCATACCGCTAACATATCGCGGACAAAGACTTCGTTTTTTTTTGTGTAGCATATAGATAGGCTGAAGTGTACATGCAGTGGCACTATAATCTGCATCCGGCTGTGTTTTCGTTAATCGATGTTTTCTTAATCGGTGTTAAAAAACGGTATCTTCCGCTTATGTAGATGATAAGTAGCAAGATATTCAGGTTCGTAGTGATGCTATGCCAACAGCTTCATACGTAAAAATGTCCCGGTCGGGAAATTCTGCCCATGTTTGATTGTTTCCGATATCAGTAAATTGGTAGGAATGATCTATTCGGCTACTTTGACGCGCTGCTCAAGTTTGTGCACTGCATTGATCCGGAGGGCTATACTGACTAGGACTGCCAGCTGCAACCTTGTCAGATAGACTGAAGGGTAACAGTCAGACGAAAAGCAGTTACACTTATAGGATTGCATGTCGCACTACTGACCGCATAGTAGTGCTTAGGTAGTGAGGCACGATCTTATGAGCATACAGCAGAACTATTTTTACAGTTGCGACACTGCTGCCTTCCGTATCAGGAAGAATGGGGTTAGAAAAGGTACCCTCAAACAAAGCACTCCGATCGCCCAGCGGTTGACCGTGACCGCCGGCGTATTATTCAATACGGTCGAAAAACACCAAATATATCTCAAAAGCCCGATGTAGCTTCGAATACATCCACTACGCGCAGCGGTGCTCAGAATCAGACATCAATGTTTTATGCACTGCGCCCTCGGGCTAGGCAAGCCCCTCACTGCCAAGTGAGTCAGACTCTTGAGTCATTGGTTTCGGGTAGGGTTCCCCAAGAAAACCCCATATTCTGTTGTCTCGCAGGTCAGACTTTTCAGTCAGAGACTCGAAGTGGGGTCCCTCAAGTCAACCACCTTCCGCAGCATAAACGACCGGGAAGTGTCAGAAGTTATCGTTCTCCCGACAATGACACCATTCACCTAACAAGACTTCATTCTACTGTTTTACCCCCCATTTCTTCTGCCTTCCATATGTCTTCGGGCGATAATGTTTTCTGAGACCAAGACAACTGGCAAACATTGGCGCCTTCAATGTCCGCACTCTCCGACAAGTCGGTCAGCAAGCTGCTCTGGCAGGTACGCTCTCAAGTCTGGGTATTGATGTGTGCTGTGTGTCGGAGACGCGAGTCTACGATTCTAGCACGGTTATCCATTTGAGCTCACCTCTAGATAACTGTCGATCCAAGCGCTTCTGTCTCAGAGTTTTTGGTGACACTGAAGCTGAACCTCGTGGTCAAGCTGAAGTGGGAATCGCACTGAGTTTCAGAGCAGAGCAATGTTTGCTAGGTCGGATCCCAGTGAACAGCCGCTTGTGTGCTGTCAGACTCAATACGTCGGTTAAACTTTGTTGACACAAATCAGAAAGCTGTTGTGTATTCATTATATCGGTGTACGCTCCAACGGACAGCTGTTCGGCTGCTACCAAGGATGCGTTCTGTGACGCCCCCATTGACCTTCTGAAGCAAACTAAACACTCAGACATCGTCATTCTAGCGAACAATTTTAATGCTCAACTTGGTCGTCTTTCTCAGGATGAGAAGTGGCTAAGAGTTCTTTTGGGTGTCTGGGCACAACGCACTGA
This sequence comes from Paragonimus skrjabini miyazakii, assembly GCA_014338405.1. Classification (NCBI taxonomy): domain Eukaryota; kingdom Metazoa; phylum Platyhelminthes; class Trematoda; order Plagiorchiida; family Troglotrematidae; genus Paragonimus; species Paragonimus skrjabini miyazakii. Next base: position 37,891 of record JTDE01002986.1, on the reverse strand, counting down.
CAATATCGAAAGACTACTACAGCTGTGCCCATCCCATGGTCTGCATATTTCGAGCACTGTATTCCAACACAGGAAGAAGCACTGTGTTACTTGGAAACCTCCGTGTGCTTCTCAACCGTGGACACAGTTGGATCATATATCAGTTAGCTACAGGTGGCGCCACTCTGTTAAGGACTGTCGTGCCTTTTGGAGCAACCACCTGGACTGGAACCATGCTGTTGTGCGTGCCCGTTTTGTTTTATCATTTGCATAGAAGACATACGCTCGTAAATGCAAGGCACTTAACTGGCATTCGAGCGACAAGAGCATAAAGAACGCACACCAGGAGGTGTTGGTGAAGAAGTCGCCCAGTTCCAGTCAGGTGAGTGATCCTAACGAACACTGGGAACAGATCGCCGAAGCTATGAAAGCATGCTGTGATCAGGCATGTTCCGAAGGAGCTGTTAAGTTTCGACAGGACTGGATTTCCATCACATCGATAAACCTCATAAACAACCATCTATCGATCCCGCCTAGTTCTGAATGTAATGACGACCGTCGAGAATTTAAACGCAAGCTGATTAAAAGCTTGCGCAAAGACCGTGAGCAGTCCTTGGTCGAACAATCGAAAGGGATGGAAAGAGCCTTTTTATCTGGGAATAGCAGAAGGCTTTTTTCCATGATCCATGATTGTACTAGTCGTCGAATTGGTGTCAGTGAGACCATATGTGAAAAAGATGGTTCACTTATCACCTATCAATCGTGTCGACTTGACAGGTGGGCTGAACATTTTGAAGAACAGTTCAGCTGGCCTCAACCAGATCATGTTGACGACGGGACCTGTCGGAAGCAGAAGTGGCTGTGGAGCTCAGGTTATTGCAGTGTAATAAAGCTCCTGGTCCACACTTCCTCCCTCCTTCTCTTTTCAAGGATGGTGTTAAGAGGTTGATATCAGAACTGACAGAACTCCTCCAGACAATTTGGGAAACTGAAGAGGTGCCTCGTAATTGGTGCCTATCAATAGTCATTCCCGTTTTCAAAATGGGGGCCCGAAGTCTAAATGACAACTGTCACATAGACTTCCAAGTTACTCACCGGCTTCATTCCACGTTGACTCATTAAGCCCAGAGAAAGTCAGATACGCGAAGAACAAGCCGGGTTTTGATCCGGTCGGGGTGCGTTGATAACATTTTTACTTTGCGACGGATTTTGGAACATCGGCACTGTTACAGACAGCCGACAATCGTGGTCCTTTTGGACCTAAAGGCTATTTTCGATTCAGTTGCTCGTAACGTTCTCTGAAGCAGTCTTCGCAATGGAGTACCAGGGTAATACTTGAATCTATTGAGATCGCTGTATGCTCCCTCTGCAAGCAGGGTGAGCGTTTATGAACAATTGTCTCGGGCGTTCATCACTTCTAGTGATGTTCGTCAGGGGTGTCCGATTTTTCCCTTCTCGTTCAGTTTTCTCATGGACAACATTCTGGAAGGTGCGCTTGAGCAGTCCAGTGAACTTGGTGTTGAGTTTCTTCCTGGCGCTAGATTGGTCGATCTGGAGTATGTGGACGACATTGTCTCACTTAGCCCCTCTGCCGAAGACATGCCGACCATGCTGAACAAGGTGAGTGACCGGACTGGTTTGTCTGGGATACGCTTCGCACCTTCAGAGTGCTGCTTCAGGACTGGGGCATTTTCACTCCTACCTTCTTTATTGCAGGTAACCCGCTTGAGACTGTGAACATTTTCACATACTTGGGTAGCACTATCTCGTCAGGTTGTTGTATTGCTGATAAGATATCAGCGATTATAACAAAGGCACGAGTCGCCTTCTCCAAACTGCATCATCTGTGGCGTCGAAAAGACGTCCGGTTGTCGCTTAAAGGGAGGGTGTGTTGTGCTTGTGTGCGTTCCATTTTGCTCTATAGTTCGGAAACATGGCCTGTTCACAAGGAAGATATCAACAGGCTTACTGTGTTTGACCATTGTTGTCTCCGCCAATTGGTCCAAGTTGACTGATCGCGTGAGCAATGTGGCAGCAATGTGTCTTTTGAATTTTGTCGCGATTGACTTGCAGTTTTGCACCAGGTTTTGAAAAAGACCGGAGATTCTATATGAACTGAGGTCAGTAAACAGAGTGAAAACGGTGATTTTTTCTCATTGAATGGAATTTCAACACTTTTGTGAAATCCACGAAAATCGTGACCAAGAAGAACGTATGTGCCTAAATATAATAAAATTGACTACTTGACTCTCACACATTGCATCAATCGCAGGACGTGACCTCCTGTGTCATTTGACGGGGCTGTTATCTTACTGCGGGATTTGTGAACTTTCCAGTTGTTCTGCAGTACTACGGAAGATGTTACATTGTTTTCGGAACTGCCGGTGTCTATCAAAGCTTGTATACGAGTTCCATTAACTTCGAGATCAACCACATTATTTGAGACATTCCGGAGCAGCCACTGATATGACAGTCGAAATGGACGGACGGGTGATAGAGGGGCAGGGTTATCTGTTCCAAGACATCGGGCAAACCTTTTGAAAATGCCCCTTCCTACACCCGTAGCATAACGCATCTCGAGCAGGGAACTTCGAACGGGGATGTTTATCATACCCACAGAAGAATTGTTTGCCAGTCAATGGGCTAGAGGTCGCCACATCAGGCATTTTTCCAGAGCTGGGCAAATTTTCCGGGACCTCTGTTGCAGCCGTTTATGTGATAGTCGGAGCAGACTGAGATAATTGGGGCTTTTTCTGCCAGTTCAAGCGATCTGAAAGCTCCACGCTTTCTGTTCCAACAGTCTCGGTCGGGTCTGGCTAAACAGTAGACCACCATGGAGGCTTCAGATTGCGTCGTCTCGGTTGTAATGGCTTTAAGGTTATAGTCTTTCACAAGCGGCCTCAGTCCTGGGGCAAACTTCCCCGTTATCTGTCCATCTTCTTGTCTTTAACTGGCTGACAGATGTGATGAAGGACAAATATTTCGTACTGATAGAGCTCAAAGCTAAACCTCATGAGGTTGCTTTTGTATATTTGAACAAGAAGCGGCGATCAAATTTAAGGCGGGTATAGCTCATGATGGCTGCCCGTAAACGCGCGACTCGTACTGAGCTTCAGTAGACAGTGATTTCAACAAATTGACTGTCACGTATTTGGGGACAGCCCTGGAGTGCACATCGGACAAGCAAGTGAAGGGCAACCTTCAGGTCCAAAAGTGCCACCACCGTTGTCTAATAAAAAAGGTATCAATGATCCCCGTGTATGTCACAAGGTCAGAAACCTGTTTGATTCTCTTATCTGGTCCGTTGTGTTTCAAAATCCATTGAGACCCGTGATTATTGTGGATGCGAGTTTTACTGACGTATTTAGTTAAGAAACTAGTATAGTGGCACATAAGAAGTCGTTCCATTTGTAACACGTGTATTTGGTTCAGAAAAACTGGAGCCTTAAAATTCAGGCCTTGTCCCTCTGAAAACCGTTAGGTGTTAGTTGAAATGATTGAAAAAGGACAATGAGCAACAATTATTTTCTTCGGAATAGTCAAGTCTAGCATGCCGATACGAACGTCAGCTTCATTTCGGTGTCTTCGGTTTTTCACGAGTGCTAACCCCTTGCTTTCCACATCATTCGCTTGCAGCACCTCCTGGGTTAGATTGGAGTTGTCAGTTAGGCAGTGTATTATGTGGCATCGAGGGATGACAGTTCTAACGACAAAACTTACTTTCGTAAGATACTACTGGCTTTTTTGGATCGATGTCCAATTCCTCAAAGGACAGTCACCCTAGTGGTGGGTTCCGTCTGATAGGCCGCTGAATCTAAACCTCAACTCTATGTGTATTGAGGGACGCGAAAGGACGGATTTCATCTCTTCAATAGAATAACGTAAGTTTTTTCAACGTGTGATGCAACCTCTAAACGACACCCTGATTGCACAGCGAATTATGTAACTCGTCCTGGTACATTTTTTGATCAATGACACGCAGTACCTATGAGATAATGCACCGACTGCTTGGTATTCTCCCGAGCGATGCGCGAGATCAAGACCGTACCACGAATGTTCGAGACGCCTTTGTTAGCACCGATCGTTTCCTAACGTCTCCGTTGTATTGCCAGGGTGTTTTGGTCAGCAGTCAGAAATAACTAATATCTCTTTTTTGATTGCTTTGACTATAGCTTACGATTTCTTTGTAATGGAAGAAAAGTCTGTGGAAGAAGCGCTTCCCTTTTGCTTTCGAGTAGAAATGGTAGCAATGTCTGAAACATCAGTCTGTGCGACTAAAGATGATTAGTGACTGACAATGACCACGGTTTTCCTTGGACCGGTTTTAAGTTGCTCAAGTGATACATTGGGATCGTGCTCCAGGGAAATGGTTGGATTTCTAACCAGTGGGCAGTTTTTTTTGGAAAAATGAAAGGTCACGGGTGAATAATAAACAGATGAGCCCACAGCTCATCGTGACTTGATGTTTTTTTAGTAATGGTAAATCGCGAGGCGGTTGCAGCCTTTTGATTTCTGGTTTGATCAACCGATGCTAAACCTGACACCTTGATAGCCTTACTTCTGGGGCAGCGATAACACTTCTTTTGGTTGATTTTTTGGCCACATCGAGGATCGTCATCAGGTTTTTGTCATGACGTTCAGCATTTGCACCGCGTAGTTATATTACCAGTGTGAGCAAATGGGGCACACAATCCGCTGTCCCTAGTGTTTTCGTTTCTTTACTTTCCGGAACCCTCACAGTTTGTCGTTCCAACTGGTGCTCGACGAAGTTGGTAGAGGTTTCCTCAGAAAGTTGAGATAGAGAACAAGATCCAGGGAGCATTGAATTTCTTTGTTGAGGTTAAGCGAAAAAAGAAAACCAGCCGAAAGTACAAATTGTTGGTGGATCATTCCAAGGGACCACGTCTATTCGAAATCAGGTAGGCAATTTTGTAAGAGCTGGTTACGTATGTTGTTAGATTGCTTTCCGCAAATAACTGTGACGCGACTTACGTCATTTTGACTTTGTTTAGTAGAAAAGACTGAAGATGCAGTCCTTAGTCAGTGATGCTAGTCATTTAAGGAGCCGGCTAAAATTCTACCCGTTCGCTTGTTCGAATGTTTCTAAAAGGTGACAGAACTCTGTTCGATGGTTTCATCTTTTCCCAGGTGTTGGAATGTTGTCTTTGAAAGTCGTACACTACGCAATGCAATTATAAACAGGCGGAAAATCGCAGTTGACAAGTAAGGAACTGATGAGTAGTCGGGGATTTGGTTGACTTCACGTTGAACATCACTCACATTTACTCACAACCTTCGCATTCAGATAGACTGTCCAGCCGGAACTGATTGGTTTCAAGAGTTTCCGTAGCAGTAATAAAGTTCGTGAATGTACGGTGCCAATGGTCCATTACTTCAAGAATGCTGCACAGGTTGCGTCAGCACTGAGACGCTACGACCGTAAAAAGCTCTCCATTCTGAAATTGTGTACTAAACAAATAAGTAAGTGACTGCATATGATATGAGAAAATTACTTGCCCACTAATTAGACTATACTTTTTAAGCTCGCAGTATATAACTGCAAGTAAAAGGCAGAAAGCGCTCAAGAGTTGTCATTACGTGATGTATCTTGTTGAATAGATTACGTTATAGAACAAAAATACATCATCATCATCATCATCATCATAGACAGCAATACATCAGTGATTCACGCTTATGCTTAACTGCCACACAACCATGAAGAATAAGAAACAAACCCTGTTTAGGAAGAGAGAAAAAAAGGGAGAGGATAGGGGACCTAACCTCTAAAAATAGCTACGTCTACATTCAAACATACAACATCAGGGCACCTACACCTTGCAAACAAACAACCAAGCTGTAAGTGGCAAAGGATGGAAGCAACTTTGCGTTGTATCGGTTGAATTTCATGCATAAGGTAGTTTGGTATTTTTACTTTCTTCTTCATGAGCGCAAGACCTGGAATCAACAGCTACATGGAGTTAGAAGCGCCAAAGTTACGTCTGTGGTTTTTTGTGAAGACCCTCTCATAAGATGTACTTGTAGCAGCACATAAACTACCTGATGTTTGTAAAGCGTCAACTGGATCCATCGCCAACTTATTGAAACATAGGTTGGTACACAGCGCAAATTTTATAGTTTCCCACAAAGTCCCTTTCAAGCCTTCAGCGTGGCCATTAACCTGACGACTATAAACTGTCGCCCGACCTGCCGTTAAACCTTTGTGCCATAAAGTGTTCAGTCATTCGGCGGACATAGAAGGAGAATTCCCATCTGACCAATTGCACACCGACATCCTGAACAGTAAATGTTAACAAAAACAGTTTATCACAATGGAAGATGTCGTTTGAATATGCGACTGCAAGCAGAAAGCAAGACTGTTGGCCACTGTTTGTTGACTGTTGTCGGTTACGGGGCTTTGCAGGACGGAAGCCTTCAAAAACAGCATTTAGACAGTCAGATGCTCGTTCAGGCTTGATTGTTTAATTCAGTAGAGGTCTGGTAAAACTTCGGTTTGAGCTCACAACAACGATCATATTTCGACTTCATATTTTTGATTTTTTCTTTAGACAACGGCAGATTTTGAGAACGAACGAACTGCTTCATGCGGATGATACCAAGATGACAGTGAGTCGTGGTGCTGTTTCTGATCCAAACTATTGAGCATGACAGTGCAATAGCAAAATGAGAATATATGAGCACTTTGGCTTGTAAGTGACACTCCAGTAGAAGAGGATGGTTCAGTTCACCAGCGTTCAGTGTTGTCCTTTTTTTACTTCTCTTTCATTTTTATCATCCGTAAGTGTGGTAGTACTAGTGAGCAATCAACTTGAAGTCATACCCCGATTGACTGTCTTCACTTTCGGACCGCTTCGATTATGGTGTACTCTCTTCCTACCGAAGGGTGCTGTCTTTCACTGGGTGCCAAACTGCAAGAAATGGAAGTCTCCAGTCTCTTATTTTGGCTCATAATGGCGACAGTGGGTTTACCGGAATCATCGGTTTGTACCATCAACGGTATTCAAAGGTGGATGGCTGGCACGACTGTGTTTTCCAGTTCCTCTTCTAAACCCTCAGTGATATTTTTCAGCATAGAAGAACACTAGTAGTCTTTTATTATGGGTGAGAAGATTGGTTTCATCAGAGTAATAGACAAACATTACTATTACCCGTTTAAGTGATTTTAGGTCTTGGTAGAATCAACTGTGGCGATTATTTCAGTTGTCCGTGGTTTGGCTTCATGGTGCCCTCCGAAATCTCGTTTTCGGAAAACCTAACTTGTTCCGCTACTGAATAAACTACCATGCTCAAGCACGGCACGCGGAGAACGATCACGCTTTTCTGTGCACTTAGTAGGATTTTTTTGACGGATTATAACATGTAAGCAAAAGTATGAGCCAATGGTTTCCTCTGCGTACTTTTGTCGTTAACCTTCGGAAAATAAGAGGCATCGTTGGTTTTTCGTAACGGGATACGGTAAAACTGGTCGTTTACTACATTTCAAACGCGGTGTACACGTTGACGTTTATTTGTGTGTATTTGTTGGTAGACGTTCCTTTAGTTTAACGTAAAACTCGTATGCTGCATTCTTTCGGTCGTTTTGTTCAGGTTGGGTAGGATATGAATCAGGTGATTGTCAGATTGTATTCAACCACCACCCATTTCTTGCGTTTGTCCGTGAATGTGAATAAAACCTGGTCTCTTCATGAAGAGGAAGACCGTGATGTCTACTCGTAAAAGGTGGCTTACCTTCAGGTTATTGACGTCTGCAGAACAATGGCGTTTGAGCCTTGTCACAGTGGACCTGTTGTTGGGTATTGGGTTATGAAGCAGTGATAGCGTTCTAACTAGGACACTGTTGGGAACACTTTCAGAGAAGGGCGGACTCATTTTCCCAAACGAAATTAGCGATTCTTATGCATGCTGAAGAAGTTGTTTTCGGAGAGTGCATCTGTGTAGTATTGAATGCTTCAAATGACGGTAAGGGCTGTGTTCATATTCCACTAACGCCGGACAGCATTTAATAAGGAAGCTCCTGCCGAGCTGGTGCTGTGAATGTCCGCTTTCCAGAAATGTAGCAGCAGCAATGGAGATACAGCTTTCGAGATTATCCGTATCCTCAGATACCCACAGTTTGAATCCACTGATCGATATCTGAGTGACAAAACCTGTCAAGCATTCAAAAGCCACAGTAGTCGTTATCGAACTGGGTCAACAGTTCACGGAGAGGGCGATGGTTTTTGCTGACGAACTGGTTAGGCCGATCCTCTTGAACGGCTTCTCCGTATAATTCAAACAGCCTCTCAGACTAGACTTTTTTCCGTTTATTCTTTGCTGATCACATTTCCAGCGTTTAATGTCCCTGGATGCCGCTATTGGTTCTGGAATCGAAGGTATCAGTTGGATGATCATTGAACGCTTTCTTTGCATTCTTTGCTAAGAATGCTATGAACTAATTTTGTGCATTCGACGCGTATCCGACATACATCACTACTGTGATCGGGTCAAACACCACCCACATTCAAAATGCACCGGTTTTTCATTAGCCTTTCGAATCCACCCAACCAAATGGTGGGCTGTTCACTGTGCCCGTCTGTACTCACTCCCCCGCAATATCTTCAGGGTCACTCATACGCATGGGCTTATCATATCATCTGCGCGCCCTCATGTTCATGCTCATATGGATTGCTACACCGTCAGACGGTCAATACGTTGTTATCGGGATGGGGGAAATGTCTGGGCCGATTAAATTAATGATGTGCGTGTCGGATACGTGTCGAATGTACAGCCCTAGCCAATGACAAGCCTATCAGAAAACAGACGAGAACATCCTGTGTTCAACGTTCGTTTACTCATTGCCTCCCGTCCAAGAGCTACACACAACGACCAGGTGTATTAAACGCACGAAATGTGATCAGCAATGTACGAAACATGACCAGCGGTGTACTAAACATAAAATAAATGACAAAACAGCATGGGCATCAAACGCAAGATTTTCGACTGCATTGGATCGTTCCTTTTATGATGCGCTCAATCGTTTGACTGAAAACCGAGAAAGAGAAAAGATGTGGCAACACCGTTTATTGGAAAGCCGATTCAGAATTGGCCACAGGGGCTCTAACTTTATAAGGCAGAACGATCACCATACATGTCCGACAAGACGCAGAGCAAACCAGATGAAACGGTCATTATAGCAGTCAAGTCGTTAGAACAAATCACGTTACGAAGAACATCAGAAAGCAGACACAAGAAAACACATATTCAGCACAGCGCTCAGACGTTCAGTCGCAGGGCTGCAATCCGATTAGCTAAGTGGAACCATACCACCGTTCATGATCATCGTCCGAATTGAGCCGATTGATCGATATGGCGTGGTGCGTCTTGGCTGCTTCCTTAGGAACTGCGCCTCCTAACACACTGTAACCTCAGATGTAGCACTTCACATTGGTACCAGCAGTCACGATTTCCGCTGACAGTTGAGATCCGTTTATTCGAGGGGTTGCCTCGACGGTTGGAAATATTAAGAGTGTAGGTTGGTCATCTGCGAGGATCTAGCCTAGCCTAATGCGCTTCAAGGACTCAAAATATAAAATAAATGTTGATTGTAAACGACCAATGTAGGCATTACGAACATCATGATTGTACTGGTCGGCCACGGCTGTTTTGCCTTCGCAGTATTTTGCAAGTAATGAACTTGTTAGACGAACTTGTGAAAGTTGTTCTTGTTATTCTTCTTGCAGGTACTTGAAAGGTGACAGACGAACATATCCTCAATTAGCTTAATATGAGGTGTGTGTGTGTGCTATATTTCAGTTTTGTGCTCAAAAGGTATGCATTGAGTAAAATCAGGTGCAGAGGGAAGCGCAGCTTATTCAGTTTGTGCTGTTTGATCGGTCTCAATAAGTGACTTCAAGGGCGTTTGGATTGGAATCAAAATGTTTTAATCCCAGAAAGCGTCCAACTCTTAGGTTTCAAATGAATAACAGTGAACAATGTTGAGACTGTCACAACGAGACTGGACCTTGACGCGGTGTGATGACGGCTTGCGCACCTCGATAACATATTGGGCTAAACTGGACGATGTGGCCACCACACCGATAGAGTCACTCATGCCAGGCAGGCCAATAGGCAGAGGTCTGAGAAATCACAATCTCCTGGTCCTCCAGGTCAGGACTTGTAAGAAGGTTGGCAGCGTTTTCCGGAAAAAGTACCAGTTCTGGTACACTGCCACCCACCCGCTGCCTTGCGATGCAGGCTTTTGTTGAGAACCCTAATCGTTCTCCTGGGCGTCCTGGCAGTGTCTCAGCCCACACATAACCATGAATACTCACTACTGTTAATTCCATACTGCATCGGCCGTCTCGCAGTGTAAACCGGGTCACCCTATCTGTTGCGAAAACATGCTACTGCTGACCCCTCCCCCACTGTCCTGTCAAATTTAGTTCTCAGGCCCCTCCCGACTCTCATTTCTTGTGATTATTTTGTTGGTCCCACAATAGATATAGTTGATAATAGTGACGCTGTGCCGGTAAGTCCCATCTCTTACCACTCAGCCTCAGGCTTCCCTCGTCCGTTGCTATTGCCTAGAATGCAAATCAACATAGATGCTTTCAGCGTCTGCGCTGTATAACGGTTAGTTCAACAGGCCGCTCTCGCACGAACGTTAAACTCGTTAACTGTTGACGTCTGTTGTGTTTCACAGACTAGATCCCAGGACAATAGTCACCGCATAGAAATAATAGTACCCGCGCTCTACTGGTTAGAAACTCCACGACTGCCGCTGCCGGTCAAGCTGCAGTAGGTATAGTCCTCAGCACGACGGCCGCAGCCGCATTGATAGATTGGTTTCCTGTCAACAGTTGACTTTATGCCGTCCGCTTGGCAGGTTCTGTCAAGGCCACTCTGGACGCAAAACCTTCAGAAATCTTTTCATTTTGTCTGCTTATGCTCCAACTGACTGCAGTGACGCCGACGTCAAGAACGCCTTTCATTAGGTTCTATCCGCTCTCTTTCGATCGACACATGCTTCTGATATAGTGATTCTGACCGGCGGTATGAACGCCCAGATCGGCCGCCTTGGTGAGGCCGAGTCTTGTTTAGGTGGCAGGTTTGGGATAGCCTCACATCGCTGGGATAATGGTGAGCGGATGTTGCAACTATGCGTTAAACACAAGCCCTAATTTTAGACATCATGCGCGTCACTGTTATGCTTGACGCCATCCTCCGAATAGTGCACCACACAGATATTAGTTGTAGATGACGGGACTCCATTCTGGACTGTCGTTCTTATTGGAACACATACTTGGATTCCGATTATGCGTTGGTAGGTTGCTGTTTTGTTCTTAGGTTTCCTGAGTAGCGACCTCACTGATACCAGCGCCTGGCTACTGAAAAACTGGCGTAGACAAATGAAATCGTTCACGAAGGGGTTGGGCACTGTAGGTCGGGTTCGTCTCCCGGGTTGGAGCCCTCGCGA
>JTDE01002986.1:0-26260 GCA_014338405.1 Paragonimus skrjabini miyazakii | reverse complement strand
TATGTTTGAATATAGACGTAGCTCTTTTTTAGTGGTTAGGTCCCCTCCCCTCCCTCTTTTTTCTTCTCTCTTCCTAAACAGGGTTTGTTTCTTATTCTTCATGGCTGTGTGGCAGTTAAGCATCAGTGTGAACCACTGATGTATTGCTGTCTATGATGATGATGATGAAAGCGTAAGTACCAAACTGGCCTAGAAAGCGAGCTTAACAGTCCCCACTCTGCAGGTCCCAATAGCAGCTGGACCCAAATCTCAGGCCATTCATGAAGCAAGCACTGTTGCATGCAGTGTGGTGGTTCTTGGGTCAAACATACACTTGACTTCAGAGAAATTTCTGAAGTCATTAGATGCCAGACGGAAGATTCTTCTCGGCAGTCTATATAGCAAGTTTAGGAGAGATATCCATAGGTTTCTGAAGCGTAGTCCGGTCGCCTATCGTGAGCCTTGTTTAATGGGGAACGTTAAGGAAATGAAGATCGCTTTTGCTTTAGGGAACGCTGACAGACTCTACGCTTATCCGTGCTACTAGTCCGAGGCGATCGTCTGTCAGTGAAGCTATCAGCTAAACAGATGACACACTCATCTCTTATAAGTGTCGAAAGTTAGGGCGTTGGCCGTAACACTTTGATAGTCAATTTGGCTGGTCTCCTGCTTCTACTGTGTTGTCACCACAAACTCGTGATGTAGAGCACCCTGGTTGGCAGATTTGGAACTACCCACTGAGACCGAGGTTCGCAATTGCATTCTGGCTTTCAAACGTAATAAAGCTGCCGGTCCAGATAACTTGGGGCGGGCACTTTTTAAAGAAAGTGGAGAGGTGTGAGTTGAGGCCTTGACTCAGCTGTTTCAACTTGTGTGGATGACGGAGACTATCCCTCCGTGCTGGAATCACGCGATAATAATTCTTATATTCAGGGAAGGTATCACGAGCTCTTGCGAAAACCATAGGGGAATTAGTTTTATCTCAGTCATTGCTAGGTTTCTGGCATCCATTATACTTCGTCAACTCACTGCAGTTCGGGAGTTAAACATTAGAGAAGAACAAGCAGGTTTTTCTCCTGGTCGGGGATGTATAGGTCACATTTTTGCCCTTCGTCAAGTTTTCGAGCAGCGTCGTGTGTACCGCCGGCCAACAATGGCCGTATTTCTCGACTATAAAGGTGCGTTCGATTCGATGGATCGATTTTAACTTTTAGAGTCGCTTAAATACAAGGGTGTACCGACCAAGTATGTGAACATATTGTCGCCGCTTCATTCCTATACTTCAGCTCCGATTAGGGTTGATGGTGAACTGTCTGACAGTTTCAGCGTCAGAAGTGGCGTACGTCAAGGCTGTGCACTTCCACCATTTCTGTTCAGTTTTGTGGTGGACGATATAATGGAGGACTGTCTCCGGTAGTCACAAGATGCCGGTGTGGACCTCCTACGTGGTGGAAGATTGGTTCTATTTATGCTTACGACAGGGTGTTACTATTCAACACTTTCCAAGCAATGCAAGTAATTCTAAAGGCTTTCTCGCGTCCCGCTAAGTACTTCGGAATCCGCTTCGCAGCCTCAAAATACAAAGTGCTTCCGCTAGATTGTTGTGATTACACATGGCGGTTGTTGACCTGTTTGTGTACATGGGAAGCTGCATCAGCGGCGGTGGTGGAAATGCACAGAATGGAATAACAACGCCTTTCTCTAAGGCTAAGGTGGTGTTCGCTAGTCCGGGGCGTCTATGGCAGCAAAGGTATCTCTGCAGCTTAAGGGTGGCGCATATAAGACGACAATGAAGGCTGTATTACTTTACGGTAGTAAAATTTGGTCGTTCAAGGTAGGAGACGTGAACTGCCTCCAGTTATTTGACCACCGATGTCTGCATTCGATCGCTGGTATCGGATGGCACCGGCGTGTAAACATCGAGGAGGTTAGGAAGCGGGTATTTGGTAGTGATTGTCAAACGAGTTCTTTCGTTCTATCCTTACATTTACACAGACTTAGATGGTTAGGTTATGTACTAAGGATGCCAGCTAGTCGTTTGCCACATCGAGCACTGTTTGCCGACACTGCGGCCGACTGGCGCATGGTGCGAGGTGAACACATAGTAACCTGGCTTAGGAAAATGAAATCGTTCACGAAGGGGTTGGTTACTGTAGATCGGGTTTGCTTCACGGGCTGGAGACCTCACAACTCACAGAATCGGTGCGTGGAGACGTTGGGTGGGGTGGCGGCTAACCGAGCTCAGCGGCGTGAATGTTGTCGTTGTTTGACCGAGTTGTCTGTGAAGTGAGTGTGTTTGATGGCGCGGGGCAGTGAAATCCGTAAGGAGGCTGTCATGCTGATGACACCTTGCTTTCACTTACAGCTCGGTTGTTTGTTTTGCAAGGTGTAGACATTTTAGTGTTGAATGTTTGAATATAGACATATCTATTTTTAAGTGGTTAGGTCTCTTCTCGTCCCCTTCTTTTTTCTCTCTGTACAAGGTTTGCTTTTTTCATCGTGGTTGTGTGACAGTTAGGCATCAGTGTAAACCACTGATGTATTGCAGTCTATGATAATGGTGATAATGAGACTGAGGACGTTGGATATCTGTTTTTCGTCATGAATCGGACGTAATAGATGTAGTAGCGGGAGCGAAATGAGGGACATAAATGGCAGTTAACATGTTGCACAACAAACCTTATGACTTATCTGTGTTACCTCGTTTTGTATTATTTCCGCTATGTTATCAGCGAGATCGATGCATGTGCGTGTTGCCTTCGCCATTTTTTTTAAAAATTTTGTCCTAGAATGGGCGTCCGATTGCCGTCAGAATGAAGGGTTTGTATCGTCTGCATGCAATCCATTTTGCTTTGCGATTCGGAAGACATTCTGCTCTCGTAGAAGCTTCGAACGAAATGCGTTTGTTTATCTTTGTCTTTCATTCTACCCACTTCAAGCGGAATGATCGTGTGAACAGCGTTGCTTTTCGCACTGACATTTTTCGAGCCATTTCTATCGAATGATCAACCAGTCCACTTTCAAAGGTGCGTGGTCTGTGACGGTTGTGTCACATATTCCAACAAATTTCACTAAGTCGGGCGTCGTTCACTGAGACTACCAGCGATTGAGTCAAACTACTTGATGGTCAGGCAACGGTGTAGCTCTGAATTAGAAGGACTTATAGTTTTGTTGAGTATGGTCCACAAATGTTGCCTGCTTGCTCAAAGGCTTAGGAGCCGCCTGTTAAAAACGCTACCCGATTTGACATTGTGGTATGTTCGGTGGTATACCTGCATGCCTATTTCCGTCTACTCTTAGTTTTATTCATTTTTGTCTGTCTCCTTTTAATGAAATCTAGAATATTCCTAGGCACTGTTGTGGTGGACGTTGAGTCATTATCATCTGATCAGTCTCATTTCCTATATATGTATACGCTTAGCTGTGATGCATCCTGTCCCTCAACCAATTGAGGAATATTCTAGTAGTCGGGTTAACAGAAAGTTGTAGATGTCATTCTGACTGTTATGAACAAATGGGTTTCAATACTTGCTCCTTAACTTATACCCAGTGATTAATCTTCTCAAGCAAGCAGTAAACGTGAGCAAAGTCAAGTCGTTCATTTTGTCAACTTCAAAGTACACTCCATATGTATCAGTGGACACGTTTTGTTCCATACTTTCCCCCCATCATTTTGTCTGAAATTGTTTGTTCACGCCGAACCACATTTTAGTTAGGGCATTTACTATAAGCACCATGCTCACAGTATACCCTACCCACATATATAGTGCGTGAGTAGGGCAGATTATAAGCACGGTCTCTACCTTTAACTATTATGCAAGATATATATAATCCAAAAATGCAACTGTTTCGTTTTTTATTTGTTAATCTGAGATTCTGGCCAGTGCTTCTTCGTTTGCTCACCATTTCGTCCTATCTTATCTTTTAGGGTGTGCAGTGCTGGTTTTAGTTTGGTCATTTCAGGAAAGCAACAGTTTGGAACATGCCGGAAAATACCTCAGTGAAGGCTCAGAAGGGTAATTTGTTCGTTTCAATGTTCAATCTCTTAGGTGTTCAACAAAACGAACAAGAGTTGGCGTCTAAAACTCTCCGGATTCAAAATAAGCGGTTCTATCTTGATGTCAAGCAGAATCGTAGAGGTCGTTTCGTCAAGATAACCGAAGCTGGTAATGGTGGTCAAAAGTCGCGCATTCTGATGTCCATTGCTGTGGCGCTCGAAATGCAAGAAAAGGTCAACAAATTGAGTGACATTTATAGCCAACTGCCCTCGCATAACCCGCAGAGTTTGGCTGAGGACGGTCGTCTTGCTTCGGATACGATCGTGCGTGACAGCAGACGTTACTATTTGGATCTCAAAGAAAACGAGCGTGGTCGTTTTCTGAGACTAGCTATGCTATCGATGGGTACACGCGAACAGATTGCTATTCCTGCTCAAGGGATGATTGAACTTCGTAATGCTCTGGCAGATTTGACTCAGGAGTATGCTGGGGATTCCGAAAATGGTTAGTTTGCCATTGATTACTTGCTTGCTCGTGCTGATTAAAAAATTGCTGGGTTCATGGTGGCTCATTGGTAATGACACTCAGCGGTTTTTCACGCATTAACGAGTTAGAGCCCGGATATTACGACTGCTCCTGTGTAGGTTTAGCGGACTGACAGCATTCAATCCACTTCGCATGTTATACAGCAGCGAACCCCTTGCGGCGTTGACGAGTGTCTGCGGATTTTCATATCATTCAGCCTTAATTTAGGATCTTTAAAATAATGGAATTTCCGGCGGATAATCTGTTGATTTTATTGTTTCTCATTTGACAAAATACGGGAAGTTTCCGTCAAGAAACCTATCTGACGGCTCACCCTCCTAATTTATACCTTTCTAAACATATGTTTACATCCTCAACATGATCCAGGCACAAGCATTTATTTACAAGACCTTGACTGCTCTTCCATGGCTCGATTTAAGTACAAAGTTAATCTTATTCTTGTATTATACATGAGCTTAAATCAATAGCTTTTAATCGATATGAATTGTAGGTATCTATCACACCACCTAGGGGTTTCATTTGTATGTAATTTACTGTCACTGAATTAATTAATCCCTGTTTGGAAGTCAATGCGAAAAAACGAAAATTCACTTCTCAAGGTCCATAACGCGTCTTGTTGACTTGTAATAACTTAAAGTCCGTGCCGTGTAACCGTATTGAACTGCTACGCAAAATTTAAATTTCCAACATGCACACCAAATGTTTGGTGTCATGTGGATTACGTCATATGTTGGTTAGATATCAGTTCGGTGCTAAAGCCGTAACAGGGACATTTTCAGTAATCTGTGTGCACATTCTTCAAGGCCTACTGTAACGATTCACGTCTGATCGTTGAGTTACACGTAGCCCAAAGACGGATCCCAAAAATGAAAACAAGATTGGATCCAACAATTTCTACGGTACTATTAAAGAAATGCATCAATAATTACAAAAGGCAAACTTCAATCGTTCGCGACGATAGTCTCGTCCAGCGAAATCAATAGTTCCTCAACAGGACCAGCAAGGCCAAAGGTGAGCGGTCACGCCAGCAGATCAGGACAAGAAGGGCCACTCGCGCCGCGGACATTTACTAACACACCAGTTCAATAGAACAAAACGGAGTGGGTGAGGTAATGGGAACAAGTGTCAGGTTAGTGGGAAACGATGGGGACGAATTTTCTCAGCTCATGGACAAACAAATTTTCACCTACATCCTCGCATTGCTCATCCTTCACTTAGCGCCTTGGCATACATGAAAATATCTGACTGAATGACCGCTTTTTAATGTCATGTTTTTGACGTAACATGTTGCTTACTTTTACAGATACGTTTTCTGATTTGCCCGAGTCGAAGGTGATGTTTGTTGGCAACAAGATTTTTTATTTCGATGTGGGCTCCAACCGATACGGTGTCTACTTACGCATTTCCGAAGTGAGGGCAAATGTGCGCTCTTCAGTCACTATTCCCGAAGAACATTGTAGTCGTTTCCGTGATATCATTTCTGAGCTGGCTAGCAAAATGTCCGAACAGAACGTGGTCAACGGGCTGGAAGTAAACGGGGATGCTGAAAACAAACCTGAGATTGCTGAAGTGGATGAAACACCCACCGTTCTGGCGAATGCATCAAACCCTGGCGAGCCTATAGCTGTGACCTGATGCATATCTCATGATCTACGAATAATGGGACTAGTTTTCGTAGACATTGCATTTGTTTTTATGGTCTATTTCTATGAAGCATGCCTTTCAAGCCTGTTACATCCAGTCCTATTGATTCAAACCCCTCATACTTTGTATATCTTTCATTGTGTCATAGTTTTGATACCGTTAATATTTATCCTGAAATTCATGTTTTCTCATGAAAATGTTATCCTGTTCTTTGTTCTATAATCAGCTGATCATTAGCATTTCTTCTCATTTCTAATTTGTTGTTGTTTGCAAAATGTACTTGTTTGGCTGTTGATCAACTGATTTTTCAAGGGACGCTGCAGGATGTTTGGGTACATTTGCCCATTTTTCTTTGTGCATTGAAAATCCAATTGTTGTGCTCTTTATCATTTTCTCATTTGTTACTACTAGTCACCTACACAGGTGCACATCGCAGTAGGTTTTGTTTCGGCTTGCGCGGAGTCTGACGATTACGTTATGCGCCGAATCTTTCTGCTCTTGGATACGCGTGAAGTGAATGTTTCTGCGACTGAGGCGATTCTGACTAACCTTGTTATCTTCTTAATTACCGAATGGTTAGGATATTTGCAGTTCATTTTCTGGTCATCGACTGCCGCCGCACGAACCGAATTTAAGCGATAGTACTAGTTCTTGATGCGCAGAATTTTGTTTCTACTGTTATGTCTACTAGCCGGCAGGATCACTGTGAGGTAAGTAATAGTTCACAGCTCTGGCTGGGGGCGTTGCTTTCACCGAGTACACTGTCAAGATTGAAGACCACACACATACACCGCGTATCCACGATCGGGGTTCAGTGATGAATATATACATCTATATGCATCTAATCAAACCGCAAACGTACGTGGGTACGCGGTAAGGAGAGTTATCGATTCTATGAAATGACATACTAACGAATAGATACAGGTATACAAATAAATAGACGATTAAAGCGATATTAGGGTAAAAATTGTTAAGGGTTCGTCATTGCAACATTGCTGTGTTTGTGTACTTTTCCAACCAGCCATGTGGATGGTCAAATAGTCACCAATCCAATGATTGGTATCTCCTAATCATGTTCAGTGAAACAACCAAGACTGATATAGCCCACAGTGGTGAACAGATGGGTTTAGAAGGAACGCAATAACTCAATCAATGTTCATAGTAGAAATCCGCCCCAATAGCTTCAATGTAGATTTTGAATTGTTCCTCTTTGATCGACGTACTTAGGCATTTGCGGCTCTTCCGACGCGCTAAAATAGAGTTGTATCGCGATACCAACAAGTTTATGTAAGCTGGACGTAAAACGTCCGGTGGTAAAGTGTGTATATTAGGTCGGACAATAGAAATGTAGCTCGCACATCCTCCCTAGATGCACATCTTTTAAAATGCTTCCACATTTCGACTGCACCATTCCTACCTTGTGTTTGTACGCATGCTACCGATCTAATATGTGACAGCCTAAACGGAGCACATTGCAATATATCCTCATCTCTTACTCTCTGGCATGTGTACAAGTCCACTATGCCGCAGGCGTTGCAGCAGTTGGCAACTGGCTTGTGACTGTCGAACATGCTCGAAGTGACTCCGTCTAATTGTATGGCTTAACACTGACACTACTCACGTACACTCATGCAACAATTGATTGTTTTCCTGGTATTCTTGATTCTGTGCCTAGGAGCAATAGGTGAGACACAAGTTCCGGTTAACTGGCGGTTTAGTTCAACATCATGGAACCACGCACTACTTAGAAACCTGTGGCCAAATTGTTTCGTGTGTCTCGCAAGACCGTCCAATACGGATGAGAGGTGTTTTGAATGTTCTGCTTTGTTTCCGTGGAATGTAGATGAAATCGCCTCCGTCCTCCTACGAACATCCACAGAATGCCCGGAGTACACCTGTTTTTCAAAATTGGTTGATTGACAAATCAGATAATGGTACTGCGGTATCGCAGGATTCTGCTGTTTGTGATACTGCTCTCTGCTACCGCGTAACTACAGGGCTGTCTAACGTTTACCTCATT
Organism: Paragonimus skrjabini miyazakii; assembly: GCA_014338405.1. NCBI lineage: Eukaryota > Metazoa > Platyhelminthes > Trematoda > Plagiorchiida > Troglotrematidae > Paragonimus > Paragonimus skrjabini miyazakii. The sequence continues at coordinate 18,073 of JTDE01002986.1, read as the reverse complement.
TTCGCCACCAGACTACGGCGATCGTATAGCCAATGGATCAATCAGTTATCGGGTCTTTTGATTGTTAGTTTCGGACACTGGGACTGCAATATGTTTCATAGATAACGAAAAACGGAGACCGTTTCAAACGTACGAATTTTTCTGCAAGTAAACGATCGGATTTCCATTGTTGTCTGTTGTGGGCTGTAAATTGTTTGTTTAGACGTATGTATTCGCTTTCGTAGTGACTGTGGGTCGACTAGTCCACGTGCGCAATGGCGCACTTCCCGTATTAAAAAACGGTAAGGACGATCTGAAACACGTCGTCGATGACGGCGGTTAGCTTTCCTCAGGTGTCGCCGAGGAACATGTACGAGTGGAGATCAGTCAATTTAAAACAGCCTCTATTAGTCAAACCCAGTGGGCAACCTGGTCACACTTGAGACCTTGACATAATCAATTGCCCAGCTGGTCTAAAGTTACTTCTGGCATACTACGGGCACAACAGATCCATACTTCCTTTCAGCATGCGAAACAGTAGTGCGCAAAGCACATAATATGGGCGTCTTGCTTGAAGTAACTTATAACGGACAGTGCGTGTGGAATCACAGCGTCTACTTGCGAATAATCTTTTGATCGCATTTGTAGCCCAGTTGTGTTCCTTGTAAATTGCAGACAGTTTGATGTTGATTGTTTGAGTTTAGACATGGTCTTCGTAACACTATGCCCTGTCCATCCTTCTGCTTATCTACGGGATTGCCTCTTTTTCACGAGCATGTGGTAGTTGATCACCGCGTACTGCCGTAAATAAAATACGGCGTTCGCAATATCCTTCTTAATTTCTCTTCCTCATTATTGACTGTGATAAACCCTCGAAAGAATACGTCGGTTCGTCTTTGATATAGTGGTGCGCCTGAAGAAACCGAACTCTCCTTCTTGTAATAATTAACATGGAAATCTCGGTGCCGAAGAACACTGCGACTGTCCCTGTAATTGCTCCCAAGACAAACCAAAAAGACACGTCTAAAAATCAGCTTCATTCCGTCCCAAAACGTGTGTGACAAGGCGAAAAAATACAAGGTATTTATATAGTGCGTAGTGATCTAAAAACATTCCCGAATCATAAAACAGAAGGACAGTTACTGAAAATAATAGTTAAGGTCACTAAGCCACCAATGAGCATAGCAGAATAAAGATCGAACGGGTAAAAAACTAACTAAGGTTACCTCTCGACCGTTCTGGACAGTTCCGCTAATTCCAATCGAATCAACCGTTTTTTTTCCTCGAAGACGGAGGCAGTTTGTGGCGGGAAAAAATAGACTCTTTAGCATTGACCATCACGTCTACTCGTGCAGCATAATTCAGAATAGGATGATGTTCGACACGCATTCCCATCTTAGGCTTGTTTCCGCCATTGTCTCTACATTGGTGTTAAAGATCTCTGGGTTCCATTATCACGGCGCACTATGAGATACTATGTTTATCGAAGAAATGTGAGTTTTGCTGTAGAGATAAAGACAGACTGAATCATGACAATGGCCTTCACGTCCTAGATGCAAATTACGTGTGCACCAAAATGCGAGCATTTTTTCAAGCCTCTGAGTTCGGAATGGTGGCTAGTCGCATCATCTTTACAGATGTATCTTGAGAGACTATTTAGACAGTTTTTATTGTAAGGTTAGCTTCTAACGATTCCCACAAACGTTGCATAGAATAACTTTGTGTTCGTATTTTCGACTAGCCACCCATCCTTCCATGCTTTGTAACCGCCGATAACCGGTCGGCTCAAGTCGTGACACCGCCCAAATGCTTATCCAGGAAATCTCTTGAAATATTAAAACAGATAAACCTTAAATCATAAGGTGATCACGTTTGGACTGAACTTGACATCTTAATGATGTGTGAAATGAGACAACGGTGCTGTTTGGTCCGGAGCATTTTACTATAAGTCATCGACCATCTCAGGCAGTAGTATGCACATTTGCAAGAGTGGTTTCTTCCAAAGTAGTAAAGAAAGTAGTTTGACAACTTGTCCAGATTTAATGATCATTGACCACGAAATCCGAAAAAACAAAGTATGCATTTTTTTCTAAAAGGCTGTCATACCCTAATAATTTTCTACAACCTCTTCAACTTTCTGATAGCCTGTAATGAAGCAGCATCCCATCTGGGAGTGAATGAGAATAGTTTCAGACCAAAAAAACAAATGGATTCTGCGTGAAGAGTTGCTCTCAGTAACAACTTCATCGCCATTGTTCCTGTTAAATCGCCAGAAGATTCGAGTTATGCGTTCAGGTCTTACGCACGGTCTGGGCTGGATATATATATTATATAGATATATATATATATATATCTTAAAATGGACAGAGTGCAGAAGACGATAGGTAAATATATATACTGTTGTCGAACGTGGTTCTACAAATACAATAATAAACAATTTAAATGTACAGTAACTTACGACCAGGTTTACAAACGCATATAACAGTGCAGCGGGAGCGTGATAAATCGTCCAGTTAATTCCAGCGGTAAAATATGTAGTGCGTTTCTGTTACACACATAAACAAATATGATACATTGTGGTAGGGATCAAAATATAAGTAATGAATTCGAAAGCAGTTCAATTGTTTACGGCCCATATCGAGTTTATGGAAATGAATTAAATGTTGACATATCAAACGGTTGTGAGTAAGCGCAAGCGTTGCGAGCAGACGGGTCACGTTAAATTAGAAGATAAAGGTATACTACTGTGAACATGTGAGTAGAGTAACGTTAAATGTGAACTTGGGCTTCACAGTTCCCTCTATTTTCATTCATCCCAACTACGTTGAACGGTCTTCTAGTGGAAATATTTTCCCTCCGTTCATTGCCGTCGTGTTGCACCGCTATTTCGACTGGAAACAAGAAATCGCTGATTCCTATCGTAATCAACCACAAGAAAATACAAACGCCGTATCTAATAATGTGCTATGGATCCGCACAATTCCGGCTCGAAGCGATCTATTCTACCGCAGTCACTGACTAGGCTATCGTACGACTAACGTGAACCCCGAACAGACTATGAAGACCAAGAGGTATGGTCTTCCTAAGTAATTCTTAGGAACGTTTTATACAACTCTCAAGAAATCTTAACAGAAGCTTCAAGGTTGAGTATCCCAGCTATAATGAGTGTTACCGTCTATGCCTGGATGATCTTGCAACATTCGCCTCGTATATGATTGATAAAAATATGCAGGGAACACCATAAACATCAATTCAAACTCGACTATGCACACGAATTTAGTACACCAATTCTAACCTTCAATTGTAATCTATAAGGGCGAGTGTATAATGTTCCTGTAAGAGCAATCCTATTGTACGGTTCTGAAACCTGGTCCGTTCGCGTGGAGGATGCTCACAGAGTATCCGTCTTCGACCATCGGTGTCTCCGAGGTATTAGCGGCGTGCGGTCTGAACACCGTGTCAACAATGACGAAGTTCGCCGACCTGTTTTCAGGACATAAACTCTATCGATCCTAAAGCATACCAGTCTCGTTCCGCGTTTCGTTGACTTGGCCACATCTTACGAATGCCAACTCACCACATGCCACATCATGCATTGTTTGGGAATGGTGTGTTCGGCTGAAAGCAGCAGCCCGGTGATCAGTGCATGACTTGGATTCGGGGTATGAAGGCACTTACCTTAAAGCATACTTCAGTAGGGCACTCTCAGCTACCTGATTGGAGTCCGAAGGACACCGAACACCTTCGATTGAGGACGCTGACTGATATGGCGAAAAACAGAAGTCAATGGCGCTTATGTGGCGAATCGCTGTGTGCATCGTCGTTGTTTCTTCTTTATCGCTCTACATTTGTTTCCTCTACCTTACACGCTACTTTTTTGTCTTATATTGTGGCACTTTTGCCATTTCTGTGTTCTTTACGCGTTTAATATATATATGAATATATAATTTGGAACTAAAAGCTAATCAAAACACACTATAAGGTGATCAGAATATACGAGACATCCTATGTAACGTTAAGGCTTGCGATTGACGTGAAATCGAATCGTAAGTGTGCATGATTCGGTTTAAGTTATACATATACGTGACCAAGGTCACGTTTCAAGCAGTCTTAGAAACCCACGTACAATGCGCTATATCATTTTTTCGCATCGTGTAGGAAATGAACGTCGTATCCCAGCAGTTCTGCAAACAATGTTCCCTGATGAATACATGCGCAAATCGTCAATTACTTGCAGATGGCTTTAGCTCAACGTGTTGACGTCCACCTGAGTAGCGGACATACATACTACTTTCTACTTAAGTTGCTGCGATGTGATAACAACAGTTAATCTATCTCAGTGGCGCACGATATTAAAATGAGCGGGATGACCAAACGTGAAAGTGGCCTCAAGGAATCGAGCTGAGCGATTAACGTGCTGAAAATTTTGTAAGCCATGAAGTTACTACGCACAGGGATAAGGATGATCAGTTACGTGAAGCTTGACGAACCGACTGGCCGGTTACGACCTACTTCCAATCGATTCCCAACAACCTGTGTGTGAATATGTATTGAGTACAGTTCCCAGGTAAAACACAACTAGTTTGAGAACACCTCACTAGCATGAAGTGGATGAAATATGTCTATGTGCGATCGAGGGCTTGACAACACAATCTACATAGGGCGAATTTCGGTGGGCCACGAGACATTTCGTTCTACACATTTAATGAGGAAGCAACGCACATGGAAAAAATGCCTTAATCCTACATTTCAATTAAAAAATATGGAAAAGGAATTATCTTTTTACATTTAATGACCAGCAAGAAGGTGTATTGTATACAAATGCATTTATGTACAGTCAAAAACGTTGTGGGGACGTGATCACCATAAAAACGGGGCTTTCTCACGCAAGACGCGTGACCCTAATTTACGCCATTCAGTAGAAGTGATCCACATGTCATTCAACGAGTCTGCAGTGAGCACAACTCGCGCCCCGCACCAAGCAATCGCGTCCGATGAATCATGCTGAATGATCACATCCACAGGCGGACGGCTCCCAGTATAATCATTTGTGTGGCTCGCTGCCGTAGAATACTTTGTCGTCAGTCCTGCCACCAGCCATTTTTTCAAACACTGACCGGCGAATCCACATGCTCCACCGCCAACCAACAGGATTGAACTTAAAAGTCGTCTGCGGGTTTCCTCTAACGCCACCTGACTGACCGGTGCAGTCGGATAATGAGGAACAGCCGATGGATCCAACAAGGTCTGACAGCCGACAGAATTTGCACACTGAGAAACGCTCCACCAAATCGCGGCAGCTAAAGAATCAAAAGCTTCACAGGGGTTCTGTGACGCGTTTGGAAGGTTCGCAACAGATTGCGGTGGGACCTATTGGCCAAGCGGAAGTTAAATAAGAAAAACAGATTAACACAAACATAATCGAGTAGTAAACAATAGCTGACAATAGTTACAATAAGCACAAGCCGCTTATTTGGAGGGGTAGAATTTTTTTCCGATAGACGGATTGATGAGCGCGATTATACGCGTAAATCAATCGATACGCGACGAATATAGTAATCAGAATCTCGCGCGCCGACCTGCGTTCACAAAAATATTGTCCATTACCGTCTCAAGTAACTCACATACTGTGCGAACATAGCCCGTTCATTTCACTAAGTAGAGATGTTCTGCTAACGTCCTGACTAAATTGGCACTGTATGCACCAAATTATATGTTTTCATCCCAGAACAACACCTAGTTCATTTTCGGGTGTAACCTGCACGACTTATCGAAACAGCATCTCAATTTTTTCCGCTGTCCTTTTAAAAGCACATTTGAGCCTTTGAAATAGTTCAACTATTTCGTACTTCATTTCTTGGTACCAAAGATTATCTTGAGTACATCCAATCGAAAACAAAATCCATCTGTTTAAATGTTGCAGACTAGAGGAAGCCGAAAACACACTTGTTTCTGCGTTAGACGGTTCATAAACATTGATAGAACAATGATTTCGGCGCAGACGGTTGAAAAAATCACCTGATTTACCGTTCAGAAAGATAGACACCGAAACAGTTAATAGAAAACACTAAACAAAAAGAGAGAACAAAACATAAGGAGGAAGAGAGAAATTTCGAGCTTGCCGGCTTTTGACAATAAGCGGTTTTGAATTTTCTTTCTCATCAAAGGGAAATAGGTTTGAGTTGTTAGAGTTACCACAACAAGCACAAAAATACTATTGCTACCGAATTTCGCATGTTACCATAGCCTTCAGTGCCCCTCGTTACCGATACTCGGCATCTTCTGGAACCCCGCCAAATAGAGTAAATTGCGATCCAGCCTGATGCCAAGTATGAGCTGCTCACTGTGCTGTTTTCTTCAGCTATACCCAGAGAACACAAACAAGGAACGATATGGGGACATCGAACAGACAGTTTATGAAATAGAACAGAGCTTGCTCGGTTGGATCACAAGTGAGTAGTCTCCTCTGAAACATCAGTCGTAGTACTTGCGTCAAAGTCGCCCGACACACACTAGAAAAGCGTTTTTTAGTTGACATATCTGAATATACTTCGACGGATAACAGTTTAGATGCTACCAAGAAAGCCTTTTACAATGTCCCATCTGAGACAATGTTGACATTCACACATAACTGTACTTGTTGATTATATAAATTCACAATTTGGTCATCCTACTTCAAAGGATGAGTGACTAGATGATAGGCTTGATGTCCGAGCGTGAAGCACTGACAATCGCCTGTTACAATTCTGTGCATCTCATGAACTATACATACTAAGTTATGTATTACAGCACAAACGACAGCAATAGGTCACAAATTGATCCCCACTGCCGTCAACTATCGATGGTGCCACCCCGAAACAGTCACCTTAATTCAAATCGTACTGCTGTTCGTGTTCGTTTTGTCTTGTCAGGTGCTTAGAGATCATCTGGTCGGAAACACGAAGCCTTCTGTGGGAAATTTGGCGACCAGGGTACACTAAACGCCTATCACATAGCACTGGCAGTTATGCCGCGCGTGTCACAACAGTAGAGTTATCTAAACAAACGTTGGACACAAATGTGAACAGCTATGTAAACCTTTTGTGAAGTGATCTAATCCAAAGTAGCATGACCAACAAAGACAAAATGGATTTCCACTTATTCAGCGGAACAAAAGTCGACTGTTCCTCCTGATTTCAAATACAAGCACAACCTTTAGCTGAAATGCTAACTTACGAAGAGTCTGTGCAAACACTGCAATGCTTACTTGGTCAACCGAGCCAAAGCAGTGGAAAGCGTGATAGCAATGGTGGTAACACTGGCTGTCGACAAGGTGTTAATGGGATTACATATGAAAAACATGCCTCGGGAATTCACGGCGACTTAAGAGACAGGCTAAGTATCTCCAGAAACAATTCAACTAGTTTGAGTCATCATCTCATTCGAGTGCGGATGATAGAGTGTGTGGTTAATTATGACATTCTTGACGGTCCTCCGTTCGAAATCAAAGTGGCTTCGGAGCTTAATTTGTTGAAACGTGATAAAAAAAAACCGATCTAGACCTTCTTCCTTCAGCTCTTTGTAGAGATAATGATGTGAAATAGTTGTCTGAATTGCCCGAATATGAGACAGAAGAGGTTTGGCGATTGCTGATCATCAACAGTAATTCTCATTTTCAGCAAAGGTACCAAAACATTATGTGAAAACCACACGTATTAGTCTTGTCTCTATCCCATCCAATATGTTTACTGGTTTCATAATACGCGGTTTATGAAACACAGTGTGAATCAGGTACGAGGAAGGTAAACAGATTTCCGGTCTAACCGTGGAGATATCGATCATTGCCTTTCGACAAGTATTGTAGGGATGACGGTCATTTTCTGTTATTGGTCGTGATACCTTTAAGCCTAAGGGCGACATTTCACTCGATCACCTGACGCGCTCTTTGAAATGTTTCCATTGCACAAGAGTCTCAGTAAAATATGTCAATTTGTTGAAGATGTGTGCCAGCGATGTGTGTGGGACGTGCAGTTACGGGCAGCTATGTGGAACATTCTCCACTTCAAGTGGCGTTCGACAGGGACGTCCGATCTTCCTTCTTCCTTTTCAACTACGTAATAGATAACATGCTGAGTGGAGCACTCAGAGAGCTCCGAGGATTTCCAAGTGGAGCTTTTGCCAGGTAGTAAAGTGATCGATAGATGACCGATATCCCCTCACTCAGTTCTTCGGCAGAGAACACGCAGCCTATGCTGATTCGGCTGAATAATACTGGTGACCAGTATGGAACGCACGTAATACTTTCAGTGTAGTTTTTTTACAAGACTGGGTTGGCACCGACTCTATCTTTGTTATTGCAGACAAGCCTCCTGGGACCATCGATCGTTTTGCCTACCTAGATAATGTCATCTCAAACTGTTACTTTGCTGACCACCGTTGTTGTACCAGCCGAGTAGTATCAAACTGGCTGATTGCAAAAACTATTCGACAGCCTGTTAGCGCGCGATATGGACCGAGGTAATGAGAATGCACAGTCTTCGCCGATTAGGTCACGTAACACGTATGCCAACGGAGCGTCTGCCGCACCGCGCATTGTTCAGAGTGGCTGTTAATGATTGAAAGAAACCGCAAGGCGGCCAGGCGGTGATTTGGTGACGGGCTGTGAAAGTATTGACCACCCCGTTGAGCGGAATTGGTAAGCGCCGTGTGCCCGGTTGGGAAGTTCGCGATTATCCACCTAGCTGGTTAGATACATTTTAATATGGCAATGTGTCACATCCAGTGGCGAACTTGTATCCGAAATGTTGTTAGCTCTTCTTTCTCTTTTTTTCTTCTGAAGTTCCATTGCTTTCTGTTTTTCCCCATCTGTTTTATCTCTTCTGTACACTTGTACAGAGAAATTCAGACACGCGAAGAACGAGCAGGATGTCGATACGGTCGAGGGTATGTTGATCACATTTTTACCTTGCGACCGATCTTGGAACATCGGTACTCATACAGCTGACCGACTGTCGTGGTGTTTTTAGACCTAAAGGCTACTTTTGATTCAGTTGCTCGTAAAGTTCTCTGGAACTGTTTTCTTCACAAGGGAGCACCAGGGAAATACGTGAATCTGTTGAGATCACTATATGCTCACTTTGAATGTAGGGTGGGAATTTATGGACAAATGTCTTGGGCGTTCATCACTTCTAGTGGTGTTCGTCAAGGGTGTCCGATTTCCCCTTTCTTGTTCAATTTTGTCATGGACGACATTCTAGAAAGTTTACTCGGGGAGTCCGCTTAGTTCTCTTCTATTAACTTTGAACTGTCTTGGTAGCGTTTACTTCTAGTATATCCCACGTCATTGTTGAGGTGAGCGACGGCCCGAGCCACAGTACATTTTGGTCAGGCTCCTGACTGCTATGATGTACATTTGTACTTAATCATCTCTCCGTCTCTTTGTGGACTATTATCAGGACTAACAGCAGTCCTAGCCACAGTTACTACAGGTACAGTTCGTATTTGAAAATTTTCATAGCAGGAATTATAAACACCAGTGCAAAACATCAGTGGGTTAGAGAACTAACCGGACGGTGCATGAACAGTTTCATTCAATTACACCAGTGACGAGAACAAGGTAATCTCATTTCTTCATAACCGTACTTCAAACAAGATGATCTGGCGGTCAAGACAGATTAGTGGTAACAACGTGGACTACTAATCGCACGATCGCAGATTTAAATGCCTGACCAGCCCCACCAGTCCTGTCTACGTCTGGTCACATAAAGCTTACATGTAACCCAATTCATCATATGACAACAAAAGCCTTAAAGGGTAAATAAAATAAAATCTTATGCCTAACACTATCAGAAGCGTCTCCACCCTAGACGACATAACGTGCGCATACACTCCACTTACAATGACCTTATCACTCTACAATCAGTCAGTTACCTTCAATCTACCTCCAACTACTGAAACGTAGCCGTTTGAATCGCTTAAATACGCTACTGTTGTAATAACAGCCAGCTCCGTTTGTAAGTAGCATAGTGTGTACATCCGGCAACTAAAGGGCAGGTTTCAACGTCAGGAAGACGATGGACCAGAAGCGACTATTCCAACAGTGTGTATGCACTATAGGTGACGTGTCATTAAGGCGAATGACAATATACTGTTACCCAGTGTATGTGGATACACATCAGTCATGCACGCGTTCGTTGTCCTATTTTTTAACATAATCTGTACGGCACTTCTGACAATAAACAACTCCGCAGACCAAGCGTCTTTTGCGGTCACAACACAGCCAAATGTGCAACACACTCACTTCGGAACAAAAGGTCACTGAAAATACTCAAGTAAGCAAAGTGCCTACAGCCTCTTTTATAATTGGAAATACCGTCAGTTCCGTGAATGCCTAACGTTTTTATCTAGGAATTCTATTCCACATCCTGGAAACGCCCCCTTTTTGGGTATTTTCTCACGAATTCAATTTGTAACAAACATTGACTATTTGATTACCTTGATTACTACTATTAGGAAACCGTGCACAGTCATGCGTTGATTCCAGTGTTCACACAATCGGATAAGAGATAAGCCGGATACTGAGAGAGAGAGAGAACAGAAGAGGTTGAAAAACGAAATGCTATAAGCCAGGTGGATAAACACACACCAGACGATAAAGAGGACGAGGATCCAGGCCGGCAAATAAGCTGACTAGATGTAGAAACTTCAAACAGCCTAGAAAGTAATACGATGCACAATGATGACCGATTACTAACCACAATGGACAACGATAAATCGGCAGCTCGCGCTGATGGCTGACTGCTATAGGACCTGGAAGAAAATCATCATCATCATCATCATAGACAGAAATACATAAGTGGTTCACATTGATGCTTAACTGCCACACAACCACGAAGGAAAAAGAGAAGAAAAAACCTATATGAGAATATAGATTAAAAAAGAAGAGGAGGGGAATGGACCTAACTACTAAAAATAACTACGTCTACATTCAAACATGCAACATCAAGGCGCCTACACCTTCCAAACAAACAACCGAGCTGTGAGTGGATGAAAATAGCAATCCCTAATTGGAACACAAAAGAAGCGGGAGGAAGGGGGCCTAATCATTAGAAACAACTATGTATACACTCTAACATCCAACATAAAGGTGTTTACATCATGTAAACAAACAACCGAACTACAAGTGGAGATAAGACGTCATCAGCAAGATAGCATCCGTGTGGCTTTCATTGACCCACGTCATTAAGTGCACTTTACTTCACAAACAACTTCACCAAACACTGTCAACATCCACGCCACTGACCCTAAGCAACCGTCATCTCATCCAGTCTTCAGCCATTTACTCGGTGAGTCGCGCAGGCCACAACCCGACCTACAGTGGTCAACCCTTTGGGTGGATGATTTCTCTATACCATGTCATCATCTATTCATCTCGCATCGTACGCCAGTCGGCCGAGGTATCTGAAAAAAGAGTTCGGCGTAGCAGATGATTAGCTGACATCCCTAGAATATGGCCTAACCATCTAAGTCTGTGAACACTTAAAGATTGAATAGCCAACAGAGGAAGTGGTTTGTTACACGAGGAACACGAACAGAGAGGTCAGTTTTAATTAATTCTATTCAATATGACATATCCGACCGTTAATGTTGTGTAGGAAACACTGGAATAGTTAAAAGCGTTTGCTCCGAACAGTGATAACAACGGCCGTTCTGCCCGGGACATTTGGCTGGTGGCCGATGAGTGTATTGATTCTACACACTGGTCGGGTTTGGACGAGCGTACACACCACGAAACACAAATATACGGCCCCGTGCATGCAACGGTTGTGTCCCAAAGGCCGCAGAATGGAACAACCCGTTTCGTTTACCTAGCCAGCTAAGAACCGCGTGTGGTTTGCTGTGTCAGACTGATTCACAGTTTCAACAGCCAAATCACTGGGAGGAACGAATACATACACACATAAACACACAAGCAGCAAGGAGAACAACGGTTAATCCAACAACATAAAATTAAACGAACCTACAACTCGGTTGACAAAATGAGAGCCAACCCGTGAATAATACCATACCAGTGTTCGCTACACTAAAGAAAGTCGCTACATTTTCATCAGTTCGATAAGCGGTAAACCCCAAAATGTGCCAAAAACATTCATTCAGACTATATCAAAATCACCCAACAAACAGTTTCCACTCAACCGCTAGACCACTGGCACATCAGCTTGCGTACCGAACATCAAGAATGTCGAGACGTTAATAAGAGGGCGAATGCATCGATGATTATCAGAGATGGGACAAAATCGTTTTCCCAGCCATGACATGTCCAATTATACACACAGGTATTAAAAAGTCGCTGTGGGAGGTCATAAAATAACGCCCTCAGTTTCAAGAGAGAATTTCGGCATCACAAGGTGCCTACTGCTATGCAACATTAAATCGCATACACAACCGCAGTAGATGTTACCAAGGCTCAAATATGCAGACTGTAGTTTGTCACAGGAACAGATCGTTCGAATAAAATAAACTTAGATAGCCCATGAAGGCCGGATCCACAAAAAACTGCGTCAATTCTGGTCTGGGTAAGAGTGATATCAGTTTGTTAAATTATTCAAAGCAGACAGTTCATAAATAGTCGCATTTCTTAGTACGAAAGTTGCCTACGGATCAATCAGTCAACACGTTGCGTGGTGCTACCTTTCGTTGAACACACGCACCTAAGTTAGAAGGAACAGCGAGAAGATCACAAAACTGGAAACTGACAAGTCTGTCTGGATTACTAATTTATTTTCAATGCTTGTGCTTTTGACGAGCATTGAGCCATTCCCAAACAAACAGGTAGTAAGTTTAAAATATGCTGATGATGGCGTTGTTGCTGTAAGCGCTGAATCCGAAATCATATACAACATACCAGACTGCCTCAGATTAAACACCCTCAGTACGCCCCACATACACCTAGTACTTTTAAAATGAAAACCTTGTTGCAACATTCAGATGATTCCCAGTAAAATCTCGTGCTTCGTTGGAGAAAGATCAGACCATGAACACAAACCCATTTATTAAAGTGACAATTTTTGTCGATGGCTGACCAAACAAGAACAAGAATTCAACAGGTTAGTTGGTTAAATATTTGGCTTGTACATCACCAGGTTTTCGTTGCCATATGACATACAAGAATATATGTGCAGGCTGGATGCACCAACGGGCTGCTTGAACCTAGACAGGGGCAATCAAAGTAACCCAGACTTGAAACCAACGATTACGTGGCCAGTAGACAGGTATAGTTACCATTGAGCTACTTCAAACTCAGGTCGTCTTTGTAATCAACTTATGGAACACACAATCGTGGATCAGCTAAGTATTTTAAATATAAAATCATCATTACGGCTATATATGAACTAACGCATAAGCACATTCATATTATACAAAACGTCTTGTAGTTGATTACACAATACGGATACTATCTAGTCGTTTATCATGTAAGGTACATCTTCTCGAGGAAGGGACACACTGAGGAAAAGTGAGGTGGGCAAATGAGTCAGCACTGAGGAGTGGAAATTGTTATCAATGGGTTCATCGCTTCGGCTAGGGTCGCCGTGACCTATAGTCGTCCTTGGCTGGAGACAGTAGGGAACTTTCAGCCAATTGAAACCAAGTGAGGTGAATGTTACCCCTCTGTGAATGAATTGCCCACGAAGGGCACACAATGATAAGAATCAACAGAATATTCGTTGTGACTGCCCCATGGATGCTACTTGCAATTCTGTTATTTGAACACAAGGTACAGGCAACTAGTGATTAGTAGTTGGGTTTAGGTAAAAAGAGGTTGTGAGCTAAGTTCTATCTTTTCTTTCTCTTTTGTCTTTAAACTAAGATTTTTTTATACGGTTGCACAAAAATGGTTGAATAACAGTAAATCAGTAACGACCGCTGATGTGTTTTTGACTATGAAGAACAAACGTTTAGAAAAATGCACACACACACGTGTGCAGGAAGACCTGCATAAAAAAACGCACGCACATACCGATTCGGTCGCCTGCGAATCATTTGCATCTGCCGTTTTTGTTTCGCTCGTCGTCTCCACGGTTGCCGGATCATTGACCGTATTCGTTTGACCTGGGTTCCGTTTGCGACGCTCTCGGGCGGTCAGATTTATGAACAAATCGTCAAACGGATCATCTGGTTGTGAAGCGTCCAAGGAGGGTAATTGACACTCGTAAAAAATTCCTGGTTTTCCTATACAGAAAGGTTCAGCAGTGAAGTTCACGCAAGCGAACGGCAAAATGTTTGCGTACAGCACCGTAAGTACATTAATCGGTAAACCAGCGATCTGTTTCCGGGCACTAGGCCATAGCAAGGGAATCGAGAGATTCATGCTTGATCCAAAAGGCTTGTCACCATCGCCCTTTCGTCCACTTCCACATGCCGGGAACAAAAGATCGGAGGCTCCTTTTTCCGCAGTTTGCAAACAAACGCGTAGACTTTCCAAATCGGCCACGGAAGAGTAATCGATGTCACTAAAAAACGATGCACAAAAAATTGTTGACTTCCAACTTCAAGGAAGGCTACATACCATGCGAGTCTAGTGAAGTGTTTAGCATCGACGCTTCGATCGTTAAAAACGTCCGTAAACCAGATACAGACGTCGTAGGATTAGCTACCTCATTCATAATGCAAATTCTTTGGAAAACACTCACCCAAAGTGAGACTTGGAAACTGTTGTGTGTGTGTGTGTATTGTATGTAGAAAATATTGTACTGCCGATACATAACATTCCGGTTCCATGTGACATACCGCAACACTGAACAAAGCCAGGACTCAAATCAAAGGTTTGCAATTTCAAAGTTAGTCCCAATGTCACTGAGATGTCTTTGGAAATAGCCATTCGTCTGGTATGTACAAGCAACGAACTAAATATATGACGCGTTGAGTTGATGATATAGCTTCAATAGTCATGAACAGAGAATGAATACAGAATTGGAAGATAAATTCAGTGTTCCAAAAGTATAGGATACAAAGGTGGCGATCATCAATGGATGCAATCAAGGGAGCACTACGATTCAACAGTGTGTTTGCCACAGAATTTATAAAATTCGTTCTCTAATGTCTTTCTCTAAGTCTTTCTAACGCCGTCGCCACCCGCATGTTCCATGTAGCCTACGTTTTATGTTCAAGACTGAAGAGAGTAAACGAAATGTTACCATCTCACGATATGCCTTTCCTGGTTAATGATGAACAGAGGTCACGCCGACAGAAAATGAAGATTTGGACTGTTACAAACCTATCCAAACCCATACTTGATTGCAGCCCCGCAATCAGATACACTTTTCGAAGCGTTCAAATGAGAACGAAGTGTAAGGTTTAAGATACACACGCCAATGGTGCACATTCTAAGTTGATCCATAATCGGCTATAGTGCTTTTGGAACGATTAAACCCATACTACCTCAATGAGCACATTAGGTACAATAGCATATGAAAGTTTCGATGAGTCTACCTAGATATGGGGATTGTGATAAAATATGAGTGCTGATAAACATCGAACACTTGAAGAATTCTACTACTCATGAGCAGGCAAAAGAATGATCTTCAGACTGTTAAATCAAAAAATGTTAGCCAAACTGAGAAGCCCCAAACTCAGGGATGTCTGTTGGACTTAAGAGGACAATTGCTGTCTTCCTTTGAATTACGTGACTACATTGAGTATTGCTCACAAAAGTTTGTAGCTGGACATTTGGATATGATAGTTCGTTCATGCGCAAGATGAGACAATTAGCGCGGAGAAAACAGCGAGCTTGTCGACTATCCACATGAAGCGGCCAGGTTTCACAGTTACAGAGCAACATTGCTCACGCAATCGTATCAACAAGAGAGGGATGTGACACGAACAACAGAAGTAGCCTCGACATGAAAATGCCAACTGTGCTTCGGGGATGCAGAATTTAAAAAAATTATACAACTGTTGTGATATAAATACAAAGATAAACAAAACGTCCAAACTATACCCAAACCGTAACTGTTTAAGGTTGGCGCAACCAGACCGCCACCTAAATAGTGCAAAATATTTGCTGCGAAAATTCGTTCAACAAAACAAAACAAAACCCTAGCTGTGCAGATCACATTTACAACTCGTTGGTCGTGTGTTCGGTTTTCCAAATTGTAAGTTCATCGGTTTCGATTACGGATCAAATGCATTTTTGTCCGATTAAGCTCGTCTGAAGGGCGTTATCCGCAGCTGATTCAGCGTGTCACCTCTCGCCCGTCGAGACGATTTAAATCAGTGATGACTCGTTTGCTTCCTTATCCTGTTTCATGAGTCTGACGATTCGGCTGAAAGTTGAACTGATTATGCTACCGACTTGTCTCTCTACACCCATGTCAAACAACGATACGATAATCATCAAGCCTTCGAACGTATTTTACATTGTCTGCACATTGTTATCAAGCAACAGGAACTCATCAACATAACTTAAATCTACACTATCAAACTTGCCAAACTACTTATCAGTAATTCAATGCCAATGCTCATCGGTGACGTTGGTGGATTCCAGCATGAACTGATCGAGAAATCCTGCTTGAACAGTCAATCGGCTGGATCAATTGGCGGATTCCTTATGACACAGTTGGTTGGGTAGGTAACTAGGTCCAAATGTGAAATTTCTGAGCTTCTGGCGCGGCTTCGTAGCTCAACTGGTAGAGCGTTTGCCGCGTTTGAGAATGCTGTTTCTGTCGCTGGTTCGAATCCAGCCGAAATCCAGATTTTTCGCAATTAAGTCTCTTTTAAATTTAAATCAATGAGTCTATTTTCTGCGATAGGTGAGATCAGTTATAAGAGTATCTGAGCAACTGGTCACCGAAAGTGAAATTGCAAACGAAAGAATTTACTAGTAATAAATAAATGAACAATGTAATTGGCAACGTTTAAATAGGAATATGGATATGGCTAGTCAAACAGGATCTAGCACCGCGATTCATCATTAATGACTGAAGGAATTCTCTCAAACATTAAGTCCGGTAAAAACGTATAGATCGAAAAGGTAAGGTGCTGTGTTGTCACAAAGGTCGATAAAAGTAAAATGATTCAATCAGAACCATCTGCGGAAGATCTGAAATGAGTACAGAGACCCGGCTGAACCATAAGTCAAACGTGTGTCAGGAAGACAACTGACTAGTGGCAATGATGAAAAGTTGAAAGCACCTGTAAACAAACGGAAAGGCTCGGATAATCCAGCTATCTGAAAGGTTGACTTGGCGTCTCCAATATGTTCATCGAGTATGCACTGGAATTTGTCAAATGACGCCGTTACAACACACTAAAATAAGGTGTTCCAAGGTAGGCATGTTTGAATAGAAAATCGGCACCCCATGTTTGATACGGTAGTTTCCACGAGCTTCTCCTGAGGTTGTGAGCTGTGCTAAGCATAAGTACATATGACAATAGGGGGCGGGTTTCGCAGAGGATCTCACGGGCACTTCTGACACACACAAATAAGATGGCTCCAAATTAAGAAACCCGTCCACATATGATATACAATGTGTTAGCTAATAAGACTAACTGATGGCAATTGCCATCAGACTCTACAACCCCTGTCTGTGTGCCCAAAAATAGTTCGTACAGGCCCTACATCTCCCTTGGCCAACTATTCCACACCACTTGAAACCCAAACAGGCGTGAACCACTTAACACCGCCAAATTCATGTTTCACGCTAGGCACGAGTGATAATGCCACACATTCACCAACACTCCCAACCCCCTCCAGTAGACTGTGATCCGCCCCATGTCTATGATTCTAATGACCTATTTGACTTCCTCTTATCTTTCATATATAAAACGCATGTACCCTATGTAATTGTAAAAAGCCCGATGAGAATTACCGAAAACAGCTGTTCGCATAACTGACTTCTTAAAAACCTTATTTGTCAACAAATTCAACTAATCGTAATATAATCTTCCCTCATCGGTTTTTCGGTTGTGTAAGATATAGACAAGACAACTATCTCTCTCAATCCTTCTTACATTTAATCGTGAAATGCCCGTTTTTACTCGCATTCCGTGATTTAAAAAAAGTTACCTATCTATACCACACAACTCATCTTTGTCTGCAGTGCACTGCAACGAGACA
>JTDE01002985.1:43627-77491 GCA_014338405.1 Paragonimus skrjabini miyazakii | reverse complement strand
ATCCAATAACTCTCCGAATTGCTCCTACGACGAGCAAGCCGTAGACGTTCCCGCCGTATTCGACGATATATAGTGGAACGACAATACAATCTTCGCCCGGAACTCATGGTGCATCAAAAGTTTATTAACCAGATGGCTTCATGGAGTATGAAGATCCAAAAATCAAACACCTAGGTGAAAATTAATCTTCAGGTCAAGTTGTAGCAAGTCTTCACTGAATAATAAAAGTAGGTTATATCACACAAACATTCAGAGTGACATGACATATCGTTACCTAAGATTATCCATAAAATATCACAAAAAACAACAGTGTGAAAACCGACCAAACCAGAGGCACGTGACAAGCAAATTAACCAGAGCTGTCGAACTAGCCTGGATGAACAAAAGTTACCCTCAAATGGCAACTACCTATTCCGTAGTCAAATATCTACCTATTGCAGTGAAGAATGCCATTTTTAGATTATTCGTAATCGTTATTCAACCACAAAAGAAGTCCCATGATAAAGTGCCATTCACCAAAGTCTCTCATCTTTGGTTGGTCAGTGGAGGAGAAAAGACAGGCCAACACCTGGCCTACTCTTGGCCTACTTGGCCGAGTCGACCGCGTGTTTACTGTACATGCCGTGCTTGAACTACGGAGACCACTGTATGTGCACAGCTGCAACTCTCTGTCGCCATTTTCAGCCAGTTGTGCCCGGACACCAAACATGTCTTCCAGCCACTTCCCCTCAGGAAAAAGACGACCAAGCTGGGCGTCCAAATCGCCCACTAGTATGATGAAGTGTTTTATTTAGTTTGTTCCACACGGCCATCGATGACGGCATAGTATGCATCCTTGGTAACATTTGAACAACTGTCTGTCGGAGCGTACGCCGATCTACTGGATACACAACATCTTTCTGATTTGTATCGACTGATTTTATTGACGTATTGAGTCTGACAGCACACAAGCGACTGTTCACTGAGATTTCGATATAAGGACCTTTCTTGCTATTATAGATTTGGAACTGGCGAGTCTCCACAAAGAGATCGCACCTATCAGTTTCCGTGTCCTGACTGCTTAGTTCAAATCCAGCAATGCCTAGTGGACCTAGATTAGATATCAAAATGAATGGTTCCGCTTGTTCTCATGAACCAAACCAATGCCGTTTATGCGGGTCACATTAATTCATTTGAAATGTTTGACACGGACGTAGTTACTGGAGTTGGCGCCATGTTATTCATTGAAACAGAACCTACTGTCTACTGTTTTCATCATGTAAGAAATAGTCCATCCTGGAGCCATCACTCCGGAGACGGGTGTTGGGCATGCTGTAATATTATTAAACGTGGATACTTGCACTAAATGATAGGCAAACCAATCACGTTTGTGGACGAAATTACTGGTGCGTACAAGCAGAATCAATTGAATCCTGTTAAAGAGAGTGGACACGGATGCTGCCTCTAAAAAATGCATGTCGTCCGAAAGACTAGTTAACTTCTCAGGTTTATGTCGTGTTATGAATACCGTTCACATAATACATTCGAGTTTGTTCAAAAGATTGCCGCTTACGTCAATGTGATATACACCATTTATATATTGTTGTCGTCAGCAGTGATTCCCGAGTTTTGTTAGGATACTCGCCACAAAGTAATCTGGATTACTAAGTCATCGTATAGTTGGTTGTAATTTGAAAAATCTGCAGGTGATCTCTTTAAATTATTTCAAATCCACATCCCGCGACGTTACTGTACGATCACCCGATAGTCCACTGGTAGGTTAACCAAAAAATGTTGTGCTTTTACCGTTTATCTCATTGATGTCACTGTCCGTTACCACACTGCGATTTTGTCGCTTATTCTCTTCGAAATAGCGGGAAAACTGCGAAATCTGCTGCGGTGTGAGCAAAACTTCGCTCACCTGAAGAAGCCACTCCAACAAACCTAGCACAACACACGAGATTTGAAGGACGTCAGCGATTGGAAACTAACTGCTTCCAGAAAGCTTCTACATGCTAGGTTTCCGTAGACCATGAATGCAGACGTTTTGAGCGGGCTGGTCGAAATTTATCTACTTGGTTACCAATTTACAGAATGGATCCGTTTGCGGAAAATCTGGATCTCGGCGCTCTACCAGCTGAGCTACGAAGCCACAATGTATAATCGAGTGAGGTGGAATAAAATCAGATGTCAGCCTTGAAACTTAAGCTGCAATAGGATCGCTGAGGTAGAAAAATTCTTTTCCGTGACTTATTGACAGGGTCGTCTCTTCGAATGAATACCAATGAGAGAGGATTATTTTACCTACACAAGAAGAGTACAGAGAGCACTATCAGTTGTCTAACATGACAAACGTTTGATAAGATGTATGCTTGAGCTGAATTCACCGCCTGATACCATTAAGTGAACTTAGAGATATTGTCTGTGATATAGTCACCGGAATGTATGGAAGAGAACTTCCTTCAACTAGAAAAAAATACCTCATGATTAACACATTGGCAAGTTTGAAACCTGGTGATTTGTGAAAACTTGATCTGAAACAGTTTGATATTACTAAACTGGTTTAAGGGGGAAAGTGCCGTGCTTTGTTAGAATCCTATTACCAGGCTATTGTTGGTAGTTCCGGAGGAGTTGGAAACACCGGGAGTGTGTGAAACATTCAGAGTGGGTAGCAGTCAAAGTTCCAGTTCTCCTGTCAACGCAATCCTTACGAATGACTGTAACATGAAGTGTTATTTTTTGAGATCGATATTGCTTCTCCCAGGCTGCAGGTTTACAATATTCAATGTGGTGAGATGTTTTATCCAGAGCGATCGCTCAAGTCAAAGATTCTAAGGGAAATTAGAACATTGGGACCAGTTAGGTTCGAGCCACGTTCGTGTTCGTGATTACACTTCGAATGCACTAGGAAACCTTTGTAAACACCAGCCACTGTAGGTTTCTATTAGATCGCCGCCTTGGTTACACGCTCAGTCGCTTGACCCAAAATCGGGAGAATCAGAAGAGACGCGGTTAAACTGTTTATTGGACGAGCGAGACAAATTTAGGTTACAGAAGCTCTAGATTTATAGGACAAAACGATTACCATAGATGGCCAACAGACACAGAGCGAATCAAATGAAACAGTCAGAAAATTACATCTACAAGTCATCCCGAAAACAGTATATGTTGTTATGCACTTACACGTTTTTGTTCGTCTCATTTGCGCACAATTGTGTTTTTGATAGTTGTGTTACCACTCGGTTAGAGAATGTGAAACATTTCGGAGTAACCGGCTGAAGTTCACCGATATTCGAATTAGTTTCGTTCCGTTATTTGTTGGAAGCCCGTGAGCTTCAACGGACATCCGGTCGAGAACGTTATCTAGACGGTTTACTGAACAACATTACACTAACAAATCACACTAAAACAGTGTGCAAACAAAGTGAGCATTAGGAACATTTTGCGGCTTCTGTGCGAGTTTGTTGTGAAGAAGTATGTGACCGTGGAGCTAAATAGGCTCCGAGTAAATGACTTTAGATCATATAAAAGAACGTTTGAACAAATGTTGCTTAAACCCTGCCATTCTGTACACTAAATCATTAACGAAAACTAACGCATGGGCTGACTAGAAGGTTGCATAAAGCCTTTGAATGCCATCTAGTTGAAGTATCGCAACAGACTGGACGAACTTTTGTGAGCCATTGTTACGGCACTGGTCTTTGTTTATATTTTCTCCGGTCATCTACCTAGTGTCACTGAGTCCGTGGCTGGAAATAGATGATCCAACATTAGCCGTATTGTCAAGTCGAATTGTTTTGAACACTCTGAGGGAAATATCAGCCGACTCAAACCTGTTAACATGGATGACGGAATCTCGATATTTACCAAATGCGGCGCTGACGTCTCTCTATCAGAAACAGAGGTGGCTGCTATGTTTAAACTACTGAGTGGCAAGGTAACACCTTCTCCTTAGTAGCTTCTTCGAAGGTAGTGCCAATAATGTGATGTTGATACTAATGATACATTTTCAGACAGATTCGGAAGCTGAAAATTTGTATTGTATTTGACTTTTATCGGCTGTCTCTCACGTTTGCCCAATCGAGCGACCTGAACTACATGCAATAGTCACAGATATATTAATCAAGTCCTCGTCGCTTTCAAGTTATCTACTCGTTTGATATTGCGTCGGCTAAGTGAACGAAGGAAAGTAAGATGTTGATAGCTGTTGAGTTGTGTCAACGTAAATATACTAACTTGTCTATCCTTAAGAGATTCACCTGAAGTACATAGAGGCACACGTCACGCTAATTATTCAGTGTACTTAATCTCACTGAAAGTCTCTTCTATTGAAGAACACCAATAACTGAGAGTTTAGCTACATGTTTACGCAGTTTTTCATAAACCCGATAAACAGACGTTATGGCCGTGGTACTTGAAACACTAGCTTATTTCGTTTCGCATCTTACTTATCAATTTGCTTACTACTCCTGTGACATTGACAACAGCTGAAAGAGTGGAAATTTCCATTGAGGCACGGCTGAACAACCCCGACGATTATTGGCCGATGCATATATGGGGACGAAAAGAATGACTTCATCGTCAGCTGAGCACAGTGTGAATAGGCCATCTGATAGACTCGGCAAGTTCTGGTATTATGCGGCTTTCAACTAATTCTTCTCGTAATTAGTGCGAGTATATCCCACGAGCAATATGAAATCTCCCTGTTTATGCATAAATGGCCGGTGGAAATCAGTTTCCCTTTCATCGCAAGCCCTCTAAATATACAAGATGGACCCACTGCTTGGATAATAACGTAAGTGCACTGTGTTAACTATTCACTTCCCGTAAATTGCTGCCAATATCTATAGTGAACAGAACAACTAAACGGCAATCAACAGACTCATTACGTTCCGTTTCATCACCGCCTCACCAACAGCGGTCAAGGTAAAATAAAAACCGTGAGGATATTTCACGTACTTCGGGAGCTTGGTGCAGCTTAGAAAAATGTGATCTGTGTAATTTGCTTATCGGGGTCCGTAAATCGTTTGGGCCTGTTTTGTGCTAAAGCCCTGCAGTCATCCAGGCTAATGTTGCTACATTTCTAGTTCTATTTCGTAAGTGGCCTAAAGACATCCGGATTAGATATGAGGCCACAGATACACAGAATTCTTCATTGGGATCAGACCTGAAGCACAAAACCGGAGTTGCACGAAGTTAGTCATACCGCATGTAATCCTGACTCACTTCGTTAGGTTATGACAATATCTACCAACACAGGAGAAAAGGAGATGTTTCTCTCGGCGCTACAGACCGCCGCATTATGCGTTTCATCTAAACTAATGAAAATACACTTCAAACGAATACTAGTTGCGTATTGCAAACTCGTGTGTGAAAAACAGAGCCAATCCTTTTGATAATCACGTCAGTCGTGGTTTCGAGTTTCTAGTCTAGGCAAATCGATTTATTTTCTCCACAACTAATACGTTCCATCAACTGCAAACGTCGTCGGACATTGTGTTGAGTCAGCTGTAGTGAGATCACCTTCGAAGTCCCCAAAATCCTAAACTCCCCGCGGCGTGAGAGTTGCCTCGCCAGTACCACCGCCCTGGCTCACATTACCTTGTGAATGTAAATTTACTACAAACCACTAGCATCAAAGTTAGTGTGTTGGCGTAGGTATCGCAGTTTTACTCGTAACTATATTAGGAATCTGCGCCATCTCTACCATTGTGGGCTGCATTCACTAGGATTACAATGTTTTAGCTACTATCGTTGGGAACGACGCCCAACCAGGCTGACACTTGTTTGAATCCTGAGGATCAACTCGAATTTCCGTTGACATTCGTCCTTTCTGGCGACTGCCGTGCGGTTGTGCTAACATTTCTCTCACGTCCAGCTCCCTAGCGCCCTTATTCGTTGCGTTGAAGTCCGATTGTGTACGGTGAGTAAAATAAATAAATAAAGTTTGTTTGCAGATTTACTGCCTTCTCACTGTGACTTCCGATCCGTGATAAAATAAGGCTGGGGAAACCTTGGGTGTACGAACCCTGAAGCTAGCATCACGAAACAGCGAGAGTATATTCTTCATCGTTCGGTACGCATCTAAAGCAGCCTGTTGCTGTGATCACTGTTGTAGGGTCGAGCGAACCGAAGACGACCGGTTGAGAATAATACAGCGAGTAGATAAAGAGTATATTGTTGACTTGCGAGATCAACGCGAGAATAAACGGATACAAATACGAAGCGATAACGGAGCGGAGCGACAAGCGTGCACGCGGCGGGTTCGTACGTTCGAGTGCGCGGGGGACTTGTCGGTTTCTCTACTCGTTCAAACAAATGTCTAAGTACGTATAAAAGTGAGAAACAAAAAGAGTACAAACGGCACTCGTACTTCGAACATGATTGACAATAACGGATAGGGTCGCTACACTGTGCAGTTGTTGTCGAAACCTTTAGGTTTGGCCTTGGTTTTACTCCGACTTTGCTTATTTCGGTTGGATGGTTAGCCTCTTCTCCTGTTCAGAGGAAGTCCACGGAGTTCCATGTTACAAACGTTTTAGACTGATTCAATTATTGTCAACTTGGGATGAATAGCATTTTCAGCCTGCATATTGTTGAAAAGATATGCTGCAGGCTGAGATGTGTTTCCGATAGATGGGGGTAGTGATGGTGTTGATCGTAGCTTGGGTTGAGGATTTAATATTCATACGTTCACAGAGCTAATCATTTATGTTTTCAAACGTTTCGTCCCCAGTTAAGGTGAAACCATTAGTGCGTAAATGTTTGAGAGTATAGGTTTCAGCTCTCAAGCCCGACGAACAAGCAAATACCCGAGACGCGTTTATACAGATTCAAAGTCACTTTCATTTTCCCAGTAGTGTCGAGTTTCCATCTTCTTGATTGTCAAGCAACATGTGAATATAAGTTGGCGCTTTGGGTCATAGCAGTGATCATCACACATACATAACTAATCGGTCAACATGCTTACAAATGTATAGCCGATCAACATCAGTCAAGACTAATCTGGCAACTGTGGTTTCGTTCTCACTGAAATAGTGCAAGGTGTGTGAAAGTTCGGAAGTTTATCTTTTCAACACTAGAAGTAGAGTCCTCAGCTGATGCAGTGATCACGATTTGTACAATAAATCCGTCCGAATAGCCGTTTTACCGTAGAGTATTTGTGAGGAATTGAAGTTCTTTATGCAAGTCGACCTCCAAGATGATTTTTCTGACGTGCGACGTTAGAAAGCAGACCAAGCTCCATATTTGCTCATAAAAACATGAAAGTAAGTATACTTTCCCTTTCGTGTTTCCTTACAGGACGCTGCTCATCTTAAAGACCAATCAGGGTAGCGGTACATATTTTTACATCACGGAAGTAGAGTGCTTTATTCACATTCAGTCAAACGGACACGCTTCGGTGGCATATGTAGTACATGACCTAACCAATACATTTCCGTGATCTCGGTTATCGTTTTGTGCAACTGCATATTTCTCAATTATGAGCCGACGAACTGTCGCTTCACCCATACACTCAAACAATTTGATACAGGCTGACTGACGGGCACAACGGTAGTCAAATTCCGAGAGTCTGGTTCCATCTTTTTCAGGAATGAGCCAGACCTCTGACCCATAGAACAAAACTAAACATATACCTTACCTATCCTCCACAAGTGGACACCACCAGTGGTAGAATTTGGAAAATGTAGTACGTGCTTCCGCTATTATAGTGGACAACTCAGCAATGCTATGAGCTGACGGGATGACAGTGTTCAGGTAGATGAAACGGTCGTCAGTCGATAACAACAACACACGGGGTCAGTGTCAACCCAGTCTAGTAACAGCGCTTTACATTTTCTATCCAACTCAGAATGGACTATATGTTGTCTGTCGAAGATGTGGGCAATACAATACCGTCCGCATACTCATTACTAGTCAGCTCATTAGCTGACAGAGATTCCACTCGGATTTCCTCTGACTGTCAAAGTGGACCACTCAGAATATCGTCCATTGCATAATTGAATATGAAGAAGGAGACCGGACACCTCTATGGAACGTCATGTGGAATACGGAACACTCGAGGTAAGTGCCCATGAATAGAAGCTTTTCACTTAAAATTAGTTAGTTGGTTAGTTATGTATCTTGGGTAAGTTAAAGAAAAAATGAATACGTTTGTGGGTATCACATGGCATTCTGACAAATTTTTTGTAAAACGAGATTGATTGTTACTAATCATCGGTGATCGAAAACCTCTTCAGTTTCCCATATGGAACGGTGTAGGTTGCTGAGTTCGTACAAAACTCTGTTGTCACCATCTTCCAAGAGCTCTGGACAAAAATGATCTGGACCTGATTACGTCTCAATAGTTAAAACAACCATTGCCACTCCGGTGTTCGACAGACGGTCGATCCCTCTTGAAACGGCTTGACCGAAAAGTCCGTGGGAATGCGACAGCCGCAGTCAACTGTGATTGATGTTCAACTTATGTAAAACCACAAATCTTCCATTACTTATCACTAGTTATACTAGTCGATCGCAGTTGTCACTATGATGCTCAGGGTCAAGAAACATATCATCTAGCCGCTTCTGCTCTGATGCTAGACGACCAGACTGTGTATTTATACCATCAACAAACACAGTGATGTCTTAGTGCTTGGTTTGACCTAGAAGCTCAAAGAAGATGTGGTAGAAGGCGCATTTGATGGTTTCTAAATTACTTTCTGCTGAGATAAGTGTGGATGTGACAAATAAACAACGTCTTTCCGGAGCTCAGTGCATTTCTCACTTCAGTTTGGCCGGAAGATTGGATTTCATCGTCAACAGAGAACACGGAAAGGAAATGGTGATTCATAACAGTATCCGGGGCCAAATTCACGTGAAGGACAGTGTTAGAATCGTAAACCCACTCTTCGGACAGAGCATACACCCAGTTCCACATTTGAGGAAGTGCTTGCCAAAGCAATTTACTGACCTATTTGTCGGACAGTACGGCCATTGAAAGTGGCAGTGTTTACCGGTTTTCTGGATCGGAAGGGAAGAAAATCTGGTTCAGGTCGGAAAGAAAGGAACAACTAAAATGACCCGTCACGACAACGACAACCCCCTGACACTTCCTGAACGTTTGTGACGAGAAAGTGTGTTGACTTGGAGGACGCTAGCTAGAGCCACTGACTCGAAATTGTGACGTGCAAACAGAGAAAAGGTAAAATTTTGTTGGGAGATCCTGCTGGGAACCAGTAACTCAAGAGTCAGTGGGGATGCAACAAACAGTGATATCTGATTGTGATAATTACTGTATATAGTGGATACATTGTGTGCCCCTTCTGACTTGACATAATTAATAATTGACAATTCTGTTGGAATCGTTGCAATCCTATGCTTTTGGCTTTTCGGTGCATAGGTGTTTACGTACGCTACAGTAACCGTCGGTCTACCCTATCAACTGACAATACAACCATTATCAATAAAAACTGTATTGAAGTGACATTATCTCGCCAAAGATGATGTTTGTAATGCAATAAATCTCCGTAGCTTATTACAGTAGAATAAGAATGATCATTAATTCGCACCAACTTCTGGACAAACAGAACCAGAATCTTCACTGTTTTAGTGCAAACGGAGCGGAAGACATTGGTCTTTACTGCCAGTAAGGTGCAAGTGAAAGCTGTTGTTACTTCAAGCTCGGCACTTCCCGTCCACCCAACACTTTGTCCTTGTCGACGTCACAAGTGGTACCCGAAAGGATGGATAAAGACCGGCACCCATGCGGCGACTACCGGGCACTGAACAGGGCATCAACTCCTGATTGGTGTCCAATTTATTACATTCAGGATTTGGAAACAAACCCATATGGAAATCAAACGCCCACCAAAATAGGCCTGATGAGCGCTCGAAACCAGACTCTAGTAGGCCCTGGAGACAAGCCAAAGATAGCAATCATTAAACTATTTGAACTTCTCGGTTTCGTGCATATACCGTTCGACATTAACAAAACTGCTCAAAACCTTCTGAGGCTTCTGTTTACCATGCCTATCGCAGATTTTGCAAACAGACAAGCATTTTGTTCAGTCCTCTTCGAAAGGGAGCATCTAGATTTAACCTGTGTTTCTAGTCGGGCTCATCAGTAGCGTAAATCCATGTCTGGGTCGGGGTCTGCTCTTTGATTCTTGTGCTTATAAGACTAGTGTGTTAACCACAACGCTAGGAACCTGACAGTAGGCTAGATAACTGTAGTAAAAAACTATTGCTGTTACTGCAGGTCCTAAGATTCTTCAACTGCCGTTTGTCTAAAAGAAGCTATAGCTTCGTGTTTTGTTCTTTATAGAGGTCGTCAGTTTCGCACATACGTGCTATGGCTTGAATATGAAATCCGGCCATTCTTTCGTGTGTGAGCAATTTTCCTAACCTTCAAGGATCCGAATCATCTGATTTAAACGCTCAGGTTCCTTGGTGGACTTGACTGGATACGTGGTTGCTGCTTGCTCACCCGCTTATATATTACGAATTCCATTGGGTACAGTAAATTCCGTTATACACAAGGAAGCAGAATTCTCAATCAAAATGGGTTTCAGTTAACTCGATGAGACAGAATTGGAATTACTAAGGCTGACCACGTCGTTGTAAAACTTATTCACGCATTTTGGATAATAATGTTTTGTTTGTGTTTTGTGACTTCTATGGTGATAATACAGTAATTTTTAACCCAAGGTGGTCTCGTCCCCTGTAATTTGTAAAGACAAATCCGACAAACATTACAAAATGACAGACCAACTGTGTTCACGAAGATGGCTCTCGATGAAACATTTCCAACAATGGAAGCTACAGTTGCATTGAGCGCTAGGAAAATCATTTGGGGGAGTGGACAGAATGATTGCTGGAAAGTCTAAGTGCAACTTTGTAATGCATTATCGATTTATGAGAAAGACCTGATGATGAAACACTCTCAAACAACAACTACTAATTTGAGGATAGTTTGAATGATTGTGTTGCATTCAGTTTCCATAGAATGCCAGTTTTTATTGCAATTGTACTGCCCTATTTACTGTATGGAAACAAATAAAGTCGAATCAAATCAGTTCGATTTTGTATTCTCATAGAAATGAAAGAATCCAGCAATGCAATCTGCAAGAATTAAGGAACTCAGCTCACAAAATTTCAACCGTATCTTAAGCTTGAACTGTTACAAGGAATGAAAGAATTAGTAAAATATGCAAGTAATCAATTATATATTTAGACTCTACTACGTAAATGAGGACCAATTTGAGTGAAAACTAAAACTCTGTACATTTGTTTATATCAGTAGAATGGATTGGACAAGCATCCTGCCTGTTAATTGAATTGGATTATCCCAGTGTTTTACAAATTCCATGGAATTTGTTGGTCATTATTGTTAGAGGTAACGAAACAAAAGCAATATTATCCGATTTTACTGAAGCGCATTTAAACGTAGAGTTTACTGTTGAATAGAAACATGATAGCGGGGTACCGTTTCTGAATGTTGCATCGTTTCGCAAGTAGCATATATCATTTGAAAGATGAGCTCCTCGTATAGCGAATTGGACAGGTCAGTGCACATAAGTCTCCAGCGAGAGGCCGGATGATTGGGTCTGTTGTTTGATAAACATGGGGCAAACGATTTGTCCACCGGAAGGTTTACAAGACGGAGTAAATCGTATTAGAAACCTGTTTATTGATGTTAGATAATCCAAAGAGTCATTCACCTGCCTCCCAGTGCGAAACAAGAAATTTTTCGGAAAATTGAAAATAATACTATTTCGTCCGTTTATCACATAACGGTGAGTTCAACAGCAGGATACTCAGTCTGAGACATGAGAAAGTGAGTCAACTTGCCCTACAGTAAAATTCGTCACGAAATATACCATTTATCCAGTGCTAGTGTTACATGTGACAGACGGAATGGTTAGATGTCTTCCTTCCCTTTCACCTACTCTGTCACGCTTAACTGGCAAGTACATTAATTTCAATGTGCAACTGTCAATCTCAGACATAACCATAATGGTCTATGATCCACATGGATCAACATGTTTAATTACACGAA
The DNA here is from genome assembly GCA_014338405.1 of Paragonimus skrjabini miyazakii. Lineage (NCBI taxonomy): Eukaryota > Metazoa > Platyhelminthes > Trematoda > Plagiorchiida > Troglotrematidae > Paragonimus > Paragonimus skrjabini miyazakii. The sequence goes on along the minus strand of JTDE01002985.1, from coordinate 65,472 downwards.
CGCGTCTCTTAGAAACCCTGCACCTCGTTTGTTGATCCATTCCAAAAAAAATGGAAACTACCATTATCAACCATGGGTTCTACTTGTGGTAATCTCTCGAACACCAAGAGCACCTAATTATCTGTGGCCAGGCATGTACTGGGACTCGTTGGACAATCACATAACAATTACGTAACTATCACATAATCGTAAATACCTTATGCAACCAGCTGAAAACAACTGCTTTTACGATAAATGTTCAGTGAATCCCGCAAGAAGTTAGGAAGGACTAATATAATTTGATTTTGAATTATTCGAGGTGAATTGTACGTGTGCGTATATCTGTTCAAGCCCTGCTAACCGTTGTAGAAGGTTGAAATATTACAGTAACTAAATAATGAATAATATTTTTTAAGAAATCAACTTAGTTGATATAAGCTCGTTTCATTGCTGAGGTCGATAGAACGATATATTTTCACATACTTGTGTGACCATGTCAAGATTCAGTACAGATCAGCAGGTGATTCACATAATTTGTGACAAACGCATCTGATTATGCTAAATGTATTTGAAAATCACAAGTAGTTTAATAATTCACAAACAGTCAGATACTTAGTAATCATATTGTTATTTGCTTTTAGATGCTGTATCAACCGCCAAGTTGCAAAGTAAACCTTTACAAACGTCAGAATGATTAAAGAACTTGCATTGAACCTACAACGCCACCGTCCATTCTCTGAATGAGTATAATCATGATATATTGTTATTCAGCACATAGCTTCTCGTTAGTAAGTATGTGTGAAAAACTATGACATTTAGTATAGGAACGAATAACACTTGACTCAAGTGATTTCGTTTAGTTAACTTAAGATGATGGAACACGCAAACAGAATCATTCTAAGTAGTCACGTAAGTGTTAGGATTATAGTCATATCTGTAATGAGATTATAATATATTTGAAATGTCATGATTTGGACATCATGCCGCGGTAGTATTAACCGATTTATGTTTGTACAAATCAATGGACGTTATTGGTGTGTTACGCGCATAACGAAGAAAACAATTTCTAAAGCACTTTTGGAACTCACATACAATCCAGTTAGCAGTAGGCAAATCTAATCAACCAATTAAGGCTTGTGGCCACTGAACAGCTCCACTCAGTATAAAAATAAAACAAACGTTCAGCCGGTGAGCTTGTTTTTGGTGTTTCGACGTTAAGTCACGTATATAATTAATTACAAGTTACTGATCATTGTGAGATCTCGCAGAGTGGTACTTAACAGTTGCGAAACAATTAAAACGTCTTTGTACAGAAGTGAAGTTATTATTAGGAGAGGATCAAAATTATCCCATGTGTTCGGTCCGAGTGTGGTCGCTTGGCCGGGATATTTTATTTTTTTCTAACAAATGCTTTCCGGGTGAATGACGTCGGAGAAACTGGATTAATGGAGTCGGTCGTTAATCTGTCAACCAGTGGACTTTGACCTATTTCGGATGTACCCCGCGAATTGCCCAGACCATTCTGTAGAATTGACTGGATTACGTAATTTTGTAATATGTTCGTTGGTTGAGACTGAGCAGGCTGTTGGTGATGCTTCAGTTGATGACGTTGGACAATAACACAAACTACTTTCTGCTGATAGGCATTCATATATACAGAACCACAGAGACGATACATGTAGTGAGGTGCTTCAGACTGGTAATGTATCTCTCAAGTGTTTGCATGAAATTGGCGTTGAGTTAAATCATACAATTAAATAACATGCAAACCAAATCGTTCTAGATGGTACGTTAAGTCTGTTGCTTATAGTTGTGAAGATGGTGAGGCCTTAGAAAAGCGACTAATTTTGAACAGAACTTGATCTGCATTTCGCGGTCATCCTAATTCGGTGAGTTTCACTATGTATGTACAAGCGAACCAATATATTCTTTTGAGGCACTGTAGACTGTGAAGTATTTTAAGATTACTGCAGACCAGAGAAGGCAGAAATTTTATTATCTAGTCTATACATAAACAACGGTATAAATTCGTGTAAAACCCTGTCGGCAATACTTTACAGTGCACTGATCTTGAATCGCTGCACGTAGGTAATATGAAACTTGACAACTAGAGATGTGGTATCTTCATATGACGTCCGTTCTATGTGAAAGTGGTCAATCAATGGGATAGACCTGGAGAGAACTACTGGTCAGTAAACTCTTAGTTTCTTCTGTGTTATACAGTATCATCTGTACATCGGTTACTGATTTAGTCTGAGCAGCTAATCAACACTTTTCAGGTTTTTCCTTATAATGCGCCAGTTACCCATGGACTCAATTGTAATTCCATTGCTATCCTTTCTTTCTATCAGTAATACCTCTGAGGAAAACTGTTGGCATACATTTTTGTGTGTAGCATTCTAACTACCGTTTTACTTTCCCTACCGGTGTTCCCACGTTTGAGTGATTAATTCATAAATATTCGCTGTGGAAACTCAGTTTCATCTCTAGGTGAAACAATTCCCAGCTACGTTCAACACCAATTTGAAAATTCAAAAAGCAAAATGAAAGCGCTTGATCTCTGAACGTATTTCTCTTACTGCCTATGACACCTCAAATAGCCCATCCGTACTGTAGGACTAGATATATTAAATATCGGTATCCAAAATGCCCCGCTTTTACGAACGTCAAGAAAATCATTGTATCTGAAGATTACATCCAAATTAGATGGATAAATTGGCTCTTTTGTTTCCTTGCACTATCATGTTTTTCGGTGAATTTCCCATAGTGACCTCATATACTGACCATCGCTCTTGGATAATTCTTTTATCTCACTGCCTCTCAGACACGACAGTTTTGATTAGAGCTTCTCTGAACCCATAAAACTAGAATGCCAAATGAACGCCAGTACTTTATTACAAAACCACAAGGTCAACTAATTAGTTGATCCAATCAGTGAACTTGATTCCGGTGCGTCAACAGATGGGGAAGCTTGAATACATCGAAAACTGAACCGGTGTTTGTTGTGTCATTTGGAGTGTATTGATTATTCACACAGTGCTCAAAGCGACGAATCGTGCGGTATTGAATGTCGCAACAAATTCTGGTGGGATTTTGTAATGTTGGCATCAGACTCACTTGAGACAGCATGCCTGGTTTCATTGAAGAAAATAATTTTAACAGAAAATAATTGTTGAAATTGTACATCGTCCATCTTTAACAGATTCACAGCCTCATATCGGTCAAGACCTCACAATACTTGTACTGAATAAACCAATGTCAGTGACAACAATGTGCGATGGACTTTCAGTAGGCATCACATGAGAAGATACGATAGGTTGCTGTATCTCAAATGTTAAGAATTCGCATAGGGTGGTCGCGTCGTGTCAGTAAAAGTATTCATCTATCTATTGAATGTAAACTGACTGTTTCGTGTTAATGCTGTCTATTGATCATTGCTAATAGTAGCTTGACTTCACGGATTGCGTCAAATGTTCTGTCTTGTGATACACCTGATTGTCCTTAGTGTTACCGCTACAACACTAGTCGGGTGTTGCAAATTTTGAGCACGCTCACACAGCGTCACAAAAAACAACGGAATCGAAAACACTGTTTACATTGAAAGTATGCTTAAATAAAAATATTACTTACGGCCACACAAAAACAGGAAATATGTGATAAGTAATTATTCCAGTGCTAGATATCTACACCGCCAAAATCAATGGCTACTCACTTGATAAGATTTTGCAATCAACTGGCCATAACAGGCACACGAAATAAAATCTTTATCTGTTTCAACGACCGTATACGTTAACCAAGTTTGTATGTTAACTTTTATTAATGCCTAACAACTTGAGATAAAATAATTTGATAAAATAGAAAAGCTTTTGGTGAAATATGAAAATAAATAAATTTTGTTTTGAATACCGCGCAGTACGACACCACACACTTCCGAGTGCCATGGTGAAACGTCACTGTGTTATTGATTACAAGAAGCACATAGAAACCAGGTCGAGCAAACCTTGACGAAATCTTCGGGCATTTTGAAATCAAACCCAGAACGATATCCACTGTCGTTTATTGTGAAGTACTATCTGGTAACGACTCATGTGGTGTTCCAGAGAGATAATCTCTTCATGCTGTTTTTATTCATAAATTAGTGTTCATTGCAGTGTGCACATACAACTGCAATAGAGCATCGTCTCGCTTCGTCAGGACAGAATAACCTAACTGCAACGAAGATGCAGCCTTGAAAGCAAGCGGAACAGTTTTCGATTTTGTGCACATTCGCCTTTCGTTTTGGCGTGGAGTTGTGTGTACACGTATTACGCTCCACTAGAGCATCGATCGTGTGATGTTATCCTATTGAAATTATGTATATATTCAGATGAGAACGGGAATATTCTCTCAGTAATGAATTATATGCATGCCCTAGTTTAGTGCAACCAAGCATCTCACATTTCCAAATCTATCCACTAAAATCCTTTTAAGATATTATATTCCATACTCGTATTATGCAGAAAACGATAAACATCTTTTAGTAAAAGATTTTCGTAACTTGGATACACGTCATACGTTGGCCATCATGTATTGTGCATAGACGAAAATCTCCATTTTGCTTTGACGAGACAATTGAACAGTGTTAAACCTGAACGAAGTAGTTGATTGTTATGTGCTAAGACAAATCATCATCTATTGAGTTACGTAGGCTATCCCTTTCTGCAAAAGAAGGACGAGTTTAAGTATTCCCGATGTTCGCACAATTGTTTAACAGAAAAGCACCTAGGTACCTAGAACTTAAGTTTTCAAACTTGTTAAGTCAATCGAAGTTGAGAGATCAAACGAGATTCTATCACATTTTGTTGCTAGTATAATGTTGACCGAACGTGTCTGACGTGCCATCTATAATGAGAAGTGTATGGCAGGTCTGAAACAAACAAGAAAAAGTTGTGAAACTGAAGCCCTGAGTATCGTCACATGAACTTGACTAAGCAAAACTGTTTTACATACCAATAAATGAAAACAGGCTGCAACAGTAAACATCAGGGCTAACGGACCAAACTGAATATGGCGATTCTTATGCGGCTCATAGAAACCGATTCCAAATTTGACTTCTTCCGCTCTGTGGGCAACCGCTTTATGTCGTGTTGTCACTCAACGACTGACCATTTTGCAACGATAAGTTGATGTCTATAGATGTATCGTCAGAATGATTCCTAGCTTTGCTGTCGAACCGGAAGTGAATTTTATAACCTCGTGTGCGGAAGACATATTGAGTTGAGTATACATAATCGATCATCCCTCACTGGTCATTAAAAATGAATTCGCTTAGGTACTCTGTGAAAATCAGAGAACATAATACTCAGGAATCACTGTTATAGGCGTTGCGTGCATTCAAGCCGCATGATCTTGAACACCTACCTGGAGTATCAAAACCACGGAGCAAATACGCCCTGAGCGGAGAATTTTCTTGAACGAAGCTTTTTCTATCTGTTAACATAGGGTTGTTTGCCTGAGACTATGTAACCAACCGGAATAGCCCACAAAAGCGGGCACAATGCTGCCCGCGACAAAATGTGACACGTGTACTTGTTAGTGACTTTGAGCCATCATTACTGATCAAAGCTAGTGGACGCTTTCCATTCTGTTCATACAAACACGTCTTTCATGCGTCTATTTCTGACAATGACTGGTAGGTGAGCATGATGATAGCATATTCTTATGCTTGGTCTGTCTAGAAGTAAATCCACCTCCATAAAGCATCATCTGTATTCCTCGCTGGAATATCCGTCGGAGCTGAAGCTGCTTAGGCCGAAGTACGCACGCCGGTTTGTATCACAGTTATAACACAAGCTCAACAGCAAGATGCTCGATTAAGTATCGTTGAATGCATTTAGCGATAAACTTGGGTTTTATGGAGCATGAGTTTTGCATTTATTTGGCATAACAAGATATATACAAACTAAAAGTGTTTCTTGTTTAGATCCACCTCGCCGCTACTTGTTAAGTAGAAACATGAACCAAACCAACCACGGATTGCGGAACTCCGATATATGACCCGGTAAATAAAGACCACTCAGTTGCTGATCAAATCTCATAAGGTTACATTCGCCAACGTACTCCCCCCATCTGTTTCACGTGATCATAATCTTGGCTGTAATTTCTTCCAGTTTTAATTGTTCTTCTTTACATAAGCAATATTTTGATATTCGCCGACGGGTGTGTGGAAAAACGCAATCACTTCAGTCACACTCAATTATTCATGCTGCTGATCTGTCCTTAATTTTAATGTTAACCCGAGTTGATGGAATGCTCCACCATACAAATCCAGTGAACGGGTCAGAAACCTTAGCTGCATGAACAGTATAAACTTCTATTTACTAAACGAACGTGCCAAGAGTGTATGCATCGTGTACATATCCACCGATTTTACACATGTGTACACAAACGCAAGAAAACGTACAGAAAAACGTGCATCGGCTGACCTTGAAAGGTCGAATGGCCATTTGTTGAGCTGATCAGCAATGAGCTGAGTGGCCTGCTAGCTGAAGCATTACGGCTGATCGTGAATGCAGTGGGTGTAAATTATATATAGGAAACGATAGAAAACGTTCGAAAACTGTAGAACAATAATGCCGTCGAATGCCGCGGTTACAGATGTTCCGATAACCACCATTTCGAAAGATAGAAGAGGTAACCAACTGAAACATAATGCGGTTGTTGGTGACCAGAATTCGGTAAGAAAAATAAAACTTGATAATCAGCTTGTTTGTCTTATCAAGATAATTGTTGAAGTAGACTGTGCTCAAAGAAAAATATGAACTGTGCGAAAAATGACTAAAAAGCAATCCTACTACAGTAAACGTGACTTTCATTATCAATTAAGTAGTTAACTTTTCATATGACTATATGCTCAGGCCAAATTCGCCTAGTAGTTTCATTAGAGGTTTTGAATTTAAGCCGATCTAGGAATGAAACAGATACACTTGGATTAATGAAATTTGTAAGAAGCATCATAATAAGACACGAGTGAACATGCACCGATAAATTATAATGCGCGGTAGTCCATAACTCGTGTTTAAAACAATCTGATTATTCCGCGGGTATAAAAGCTCAAATGAAAATCGAGGTGCCCCCTTTGAGTAATTCAGCAGGCTTGTTACTTAAAAGTGAATCTGAGGGGAAAATTCCGGTCTTTTGTTTAACTCAAAACAACATATATCTCGCTATTAGTGCCGCGAAGCAACGTCAGCAATCTGAACAGTTCGTAAAGTAAGAATCGAGTTATGCAACATCCATACTGTGTACTTCTTGCTCGCCATTTGTTCCAAGATTTGAACTGTTGTCAGAATGCTCCAGAACAAGTTGTGTTGATCTCCACCCCTGTTGTTCATGATTAGCCAAAATTTATTGCCGGTAGATAGATATGATGCGTATTTCTGTTTTATTTTGATACGGTACAATCCGACCATTTAAATAGCTAATCCAATACTTCATGCAAACTTATATCAAATCATTCACTTAAGGAAATTCAATATGTCTGTTAAGTAACATTAATCATTTTCATATTAACTTCCAAACACAAGGAAGATGGCAGTATGTCGGATATCGAAATTCCTGTGGCAGGTCAAGACAGGTCCATGTTCAAATCGGCCCTGGGCACAGCCCTTTCCTGTCTTGGTAGCGCAGTTGGGACTGGAAATATATGGCGATTTCCTCGTATTTTGGCTTCACAAAGTTATTCAAAAGGTCAGTAGCGTGTTCTGTTATAAAAGTTGTTCACCCTGGAACAAAGACAAAAACCTTTCGTTTCTGAAGTGCTGGTAATTTTGGTTATCTGCAGACATCAAGACAATTGTTGTATCTTACCTGATAGGTTCTTTGACGTTCTACGTGGCTTGGATGCTCCTTCTTGTCTTCTGGTCCATCCCTCTCATTCTGGTTGAATATGCTGTTGGGCGCTTCACCCAAAATTCTCCTTTGCCTGCATTCTGCAAATTCATGGGGAAATACTTTGTCTGGGTTGGTGGCTGGCTTACTGCAGCAGTGTTTCTCATCAGGTTGGTTAAACATATTATGGACAACATGAGGAGTAGAGTGAAAATTTCAGTATACCTAATTGAAACATATTTGACACCTAAACGTTTCAAAATAAAGACCTGAGGTTGTTCAACAGTAATCCTTCAATCAATGCTTAAAATGTATTGAGATTATTTTGGGTTTATGAACAATATATAGAGGATTGTTTCATAAATTAACGTACAGTTTTGGTGAAGACAACGGTTTGATGCAGTAGGTTTAACATAAACGACGGGCATAGGAAGGTAGCATGTTTTATGTAAGGGTATTTCGAGCTCACGGTAATCTAATATGAATGCTTTCTTATATTCGTACTTTGTTAGACATTTCTAACACTTTTCAAGCCATCCTACTAGTCGCTATGAAACCTAATTTCGCAGCACCAGTAAGTCTGAAGGACATGTATTTGAGCATATCTGCCTGAAAATGTTTACAATGAGAAACTACACGTGTAACCTGTATGTAGAGAATAGCAATGTGTCACCATTGTATTTCGTGACTGCTTCAAATGACCTTTGTTAGGAACACATGATATCTTACAATGGTAATGAAAATAATCCTCTGGGGTAACCGACAAAATGTGTTGTTATTCTCAATATTTTTTGCTCACAAACTTGTGACACTTTGGATTAAGTATACGAATTTTGGTTATATAATAGTTAATGCGGATATCCTTTGAAAGGCAAAAACACTGGCTGCAGCTCACGTTAAAGCAGTCACGTCTTACCCATCTACAAGGAAGGTTCACTCTAAGTCAATTGTTGAATGATTAATTGGTGATGACTTATCCGAACAAAATTAGTAATTTGATATTGCTTTTGACTCATAATAACTATTGTTATTCTACAATGACTTACTTATGTGACTTCGATGAACATGAGTATCTAGGTTTGTATGTATACATGAATATACATCGTGAATGTCTTACGAAGTCATGCGTACATATATATGTATAACGCGAATATATATATATATGCGTACATATATCGACAAAAAGATACACGTTTATATACGTGTCGATTAGAAGTTTCACTTAATCTTTGGAACGAAAGAAAAATTACAACGGTCGACTATGATTTCACTTATACCGAAGTTTGCCTAAATGTGAACACCTTTATTACGACTAACACTTAGGCACTGATTCACGTTGGCGTAGACCAGCCAGCGTGCTTAACCATTCCGTCAATTCAGTTGGACTTTCAAACATCATACCTTGATTACGTGCAACGTGTGGCCAGAGGTGCACTGGATAATGCGAGTGTTACGTGAGAACACGGACCAGAATTGCACCACAGATGAGCCTCAACAAAGAACCGTAACGTAATTGGAACACTCCAGTTCGAACGAGGCTTGGTGAACACTCTGTCTGAATGTGACACCTCTAGATGAATAGTAGTTGTGTTCAGCTCATTCGAAGCAAGTCGCTGACTATTTTCAGTAACACAACAGAAACACATACATTTTGTTTTCAGGTACCAGGAAAACAAAACAATCAAACCATCCGAATAAAATCATAAATGGGCTTGCATAACTTATCTCAGATATAATGGGCTGGTAACATACACAGAGACTGTTGTTTGGGGCTGTTGAAGTTTTCTACTGTTGGACACATGTTTTGTCAGTCATATCACGTAGTAACCTACTGATGTATCCCAACTTACGCCGTTCTATCAATAATATGGGTAGCGGAACATATAGATTACCAGCTGATGATTATACAGTGTTCACAATCTCTCAGATTATACACAATATGTTTGGACTATCTATTGTGGCTACTTGACCCATGTATAGGCTGCATGAACACACATATAGTCTCCTGACCTACAATCTTGAATACACGTTACAATGAAGTCTTAATTGGGTTTGCAAATCATTCCGCCAATTAGAAATAAGTGCTTATGCCGGCATTTATTCAAATCGGTATTTATTTTTTGCCATCTATATATATTATGTTGGAAAGTAATTCTATAATACTTACAACCCTGCGTATCGGTCATTTAAACAAAGAAAATTAAATCTAACTAGTTTGAGAGGATTTTTGTATTTTCACTTAAACGCAGCCATTTACTCGGTTGTGCTTCTTTCACTTACTACCACTGACAACGTCATTGTTTCACTTTTTGTTTACTGTTTGCCAATTCCAAACGTTTTGTTTTAGTGCCTACTACCCTGTCATCATCGGCTGGTGTTTGTACTATCTCTTCATTTCCTGTACGGCTTCTGAGCTTCCTGGGTCAGAAGAAGCTGGAATGGCGTTGTTTATCGGGTTTACAAGGGTAAGGTACTCTGATGTTCTCATACATCGATTCAATATACCAAACCTATGGACAGATACCGTCCCCAGTAATCGGTTTATATGGTGACTAATGCGGCACTGGATAAATATTAACTAATGCTGTGATTTTATAACATTTACTGTGGAACCAACTTCCTTCCTCGATGCAGTCCATCGCACAAACTGTCACCTCAGTATATACAAGGCTGTCAGAGTTACCCAGACAGCTCGTGTTTAAATCTGCTTACTGAGAGTTTTTCGTCTTTCTCTAAATTCGTGGAGCTTAAGTAACAAAACGGAGAATAACAACAACACATATTTTGCACCTCGAGTTGACGTATTCATCCAGTGAACTACGGGGTCTATGTTAAATGAGAGAATCATATTCAACCCATTTTTCTGTAATGTGTAACTAAAACAAATCGGACTAGGTTAATTCGGTTGACTTTCGATTTTGGCCGTTATATTATTAACATACACTGTTTTCTACGACATGTTTTGTCGATGATAAGGACAGCCAATGAGTGGGGTTATAGTTGCCCATCGATATAGATTTACAACGTATGCTATCAAATGCAGGCCCTTGGTTAACGACAAATAAATCTTGACTAAATTTACAAAAGTATCTGTATTGCAACTAAAGAAGCAAAGCGTTCTTCCAAAGAGTAACAATGCAAATACAAATACATTACACGCTAGCCTGTCGTACAGTAGTATATTCGTTTCATTAGTTTCTCTCGATTTCAATGTTGTTAATAATCGATGCAATTTATAGACTACAGAGTGATTAGGGGAACATTACTTATGTTATTGAATGTAATCAGCGTTTTTTGATATTGTGTTTATTATCACACTTTATAACAAGAGTTATATTGATGTAAATTATCTCAATGTGAGATGGAAACAAAGTGCCCAGCTGGTCATAAATAAATCATTAACCATCTAAATATGCTTCAATTGTATCACAGTAAAAAGGAAGTAGAGCAACAAGACAAGTTGCCTTTTAACGTTTTATGCCAGAGAAAACGTGCCCGATGTAAGAACAGCACGTTCGAATAACAGTGTTAGATGAGGTGAAAGCAAATCTGTTGTTCAATCGATTGATTGCAACACAATTTGGCATACAGCAGCTTAGGTATGCTTTTCTCAAGTTTCGAGAAAGCAAACTTCAGCAATGAGACACCGCCTAGCATGTTTAGAACGTGCGGAAGTATTCGGTCAAACGCTGACTATTTCATTACCCGTGTACAAATATGCAATTCATTCCGCTAGACACGAGTTACGCAACAATCGTTGGAACCTCGTGTGAACATATGTAACTTATGAGACGGTGACACATTATGACGCAATCTCACACTTACAAACGGCGTGCACGATTAAATGTCCGTTTTGTTTTGCCTGGCATGTACACTGTACATTGCACAGTAACGAAACAATGTAAGGAAAACAAATCTGAGACCGAAGAAAGTATGCTTTTAGAATAGAGCCCTTAGCTGTTAGAGTGAAACTAATCTTCAGATTTAAGTAACTGCATTTGGAGTATTAAGGTCAATACAAAAGTTGAAGATAAACAATGTTGGGTGGGCTACCCCATCACTCAAAACAAGGCTGTATGCCATATTTGTAAACCCAATATTTCATTGTTTTTGTGCGGATATATTGACACATCTATGACACGTGTTCCACACGTTCACAAAATATTCGAAAGTTGTCATTTTCAATGCCAGCTTTTATGGGATTCTATACCGTTCTATTTTGCAACTTGTAGGCATGCATGCAGACATAACATGTAGCCGTGAAATATAACGCTTTCATATCACTGTCTGAATGTTCTTGATTTATTCAATGCCGTAACCATAGAGTATTTTACGAGGTGTCCGGTCAACAATAAACTACAGTTTATAGTTTCTGAAACAAAGCCCACTAAAAATGTACACCGACAAACTGCGAGTATTATGTACAGGCCGGATATACCTTATATCAGTCAACTGCCTTTGGTATCGGACGCAATTCACTGGGACGTTAAGTGCTCGCATAAAGCCGTACACTAGTCAGACAAGAACAACGTCGGTAGTTAAAGGACTCAAACAGATCCACTGGATAAAGTGAGCAGGTTTTGCCTGCGGCTTAGATGAAATCGTCGGATATCGCTGCTTTCCATAATCAGCCATGCATCTCCACTAGCACTGTTGTCGATTCTTCTACTTTATCACCACTTTGTTGTAGTGAAAGACTGCTTGAACTACATATTTGACTGTTAGAATTCATGAGATGTTTGAAGTGAAGTGTAGGATAGTGATACATCTTGTGTTTCTTTCATTTGGCTTTTGTCTAAAGTAATAGGATCCAAGCACAGTGCGTGGGGTAACGTTCAAATTATTCGCTTCGTGGAACTCTTTATGTACAAGGTTCGTTTCAGTAGTGCATACACGTTCCAAAGCATCTTGGAAAGTAGTCACGACAGTTTGAACGGGAAAAAACATGCACGTGATTTTGTGAAGAGAGCAGAACCGTGCAATTGAAATTACATACAATAGTAACTTTGTTTGAATAGAGCTTCAACAACGAACGTTAGTAAAAAATGAATAGATAATGTTGGCTGCATTTGCAAAAATTTAACCTTTTGGTTTAGTCGATTTAAACTCGAAAACCTATTCATAACTTTCACAGGATTCCTACTGGCCCGTTTTCTGTCAAATCTTGGCTGTTGCAATAACTGGCGCATTTTCGTTTGGAGGAATTCATTTGGTGGAGAAAACAAACATGATTTTGGTTCCACTTTTGCTCCTGATTTTGGTCTTCACGTTTGGTTGGTCGATGACTCGTGAGTATGCAGAAGTTGGTATACAATTCCTATTCACGCCAACCTGGAGTGAGTTTAAACTGGTGTGCTCAAAATATTTGCCTATCAGTATGACGGCATTTGACGTGAGCAATGACATGCACAAATCCTTGTGATTTCAGGGCAAATTGAAGTATATTATTAAAAATCCTTCGATCGGCATCACCTCGCGGTAAAATATTTGGTTACAGTTTAAACCTGAGCTTACATTGTAATCTGGATTTAACTAAACATAGAATGGAATAGTTTCTTTGTGATAAGCTAGAAATGATTCTTCTCTCCAGTCGATGAATGGTAAGTTTACAACTACCGTATTGAATAAAATGCGATCAAAATACATTCATATCAGTGTACTGTTTCTCCTCTTCGTTCGAGAACAACCATATTTAGTGCAAATTATGTTCAAAAAACATACCGTAGAGTTTATATATCCGTTTAACCTTAACGTTCCAAACTTGTTCACCTTAATCATAGATTAGTTGAAACTAGTCTACCACCACGAGAACTCGCACACTTTCAGGGTATTGTGAAAGCCTGTTAACTATAGCTTGGTTATTCATCAATTCATTTAAATAATGAAGTTGTATTTTTAATCACCAGCTCTTAAATCTGTAACATACGCGTCTGTTACCGAGTCTGTTAACAAACACTGAACATTGTTTTCAGGCCTAAGTTGTCTTCTTCCGCAAAACAAGATGTTCAAGAAATACTCGGTGGGCTACTATTTCAGGACGTTCATATTTTGGATTACTGTGTTATATAAGCCAACGATTAAGTTGGGTTGATTGTGGACATACACATGGGGGATCTTTCGTCCGAGTGATATTGCTAAGACAATGCTTGAAGTTGAGTCATTCTAGATATTATCAAACTGGTTTAGCTGAATGTTTAACAAATTTAGTTAATGTTTTCTAAAATGTAAACTGGCGGTTTGTAGTACGGAGTTTAACGTAAATTATATTTCGGGGAGTTTGTGTTACAGCATCCACAGAGAAGCCTCTCACGTTCTAATAATTCCTTTTACAATGTGACCTACGGTGTTCAGTATGTTCTTTATAAGTTTGTCAACGATGTACTTAAAGCCGGCTGATTAATCACCAGTAGGTATTTACTCGCAATAATTGAGATCCAAAGACATTCATTTTGCTGTATAAAACACCATTTGTCTAGTTTCGTAAATTTGTTTTTCGAGCTACAAAGTATGACAACCCACAGGTTAAACCGATACTCTCCCAGCCGTTACAGCATAATTCTACCATTTACGAAATGCTGTCTTTAAATTGAAAGAGATCTCTACTCAAGAATTATGCTAGACTTAACAAATTTTAGACAAATCGACAACTTCATTAACACTGCTAACAAAATATCGTTTTACACTCCGTGCGGTTGTGTTTTGTATTGTTAGCTAGCTAACATATCTCTTACAGGTGTTGGTATGCTTCTTAGCTAGCTTCTAAGACTGATCTCTATCCATTTATTATGCACTGGAACATGCATTGTAAGGCACAATCACACAACACACACCATAAAGAAATAATGATCATAATCACCGAAAGCAAAGGAATCTGAGAAATACTGTTTAGTTGTAAAACTGATGTGTTGTCGGGCAAAGAGTTTAATTGGCATTTGTGTCACACCTACATAACTCAGTAAATAAACTTCGTAATATATAGAATTTGTGGTGTTATTAAATCAACTGTGTGTGAAAGTAAGAATGACCAAGCTAAACGGGCCAACTCCTGTGAAATCGAGTGTTCCAAATCGTTTCAGGTTATATTTAGGGAAACCAAACTGACCTTTCACTTTTCTTTCAAAAGCACACAATCTTAAACTATTCGCCTAGTAACAAAATGATTACTATTATTTTTCAATCGTTTGATGAACATAAACCACTCTTTTGCTTCTGAATTTAAGTGGACACATATCAAAGTGTAACTGCGGTGATGTGAACAAGGTTCTAAATGACCCAGGGAAGTAAAGAAACTAGTACTATTTTGTTAAACCTTTATTCAAACCCTTAAACATGACCCAACTGTTTCCGGCAATTTACACCGAGGTGTTTTGTTACGGATAACGGGAACACAGCCCCTTCAGAATTTACAGGTAGCCGATATTGACGGCAATAAATAACTGGTTCGTATCGTTTTGCTCATCAGGTCTGAACTAGACGTTTAAATGACCTTGAACATAGAATCAGGGACCAAAAATACTTCCACAATTCATTGTAGACCTGAACCATATTCATTAATAAGCACAAATTGCGATTGGGTAAGGGGACAGAGAACAGTGCGCTACAATGCATGGTTATTCTAACCGTGGGTTTCAGAGATATGTGTGGTATGCCCGCATGATAGGATTACTTGATTATTTCTTTATTTGTGCTATCAGACTTTTCAACAAATTTATACTTGCACCTTTTTCTCATCCAGCTGTTTGTATTGATAATGTATGTAGTAACACATTTTATAGCTCAGGAAACACAATTACAAAAGTTTGGGATTTGGCTGAATTCCAACCTGCTGCGTTTAGATATGCCTCTTTTGTCTGTGGTTCGAGTCTAGCCGAAGTCAGGAATTTTACCAACTGGGTCTCTTCTAGCTTGTTCAAAATCTACTAGATATGAACAGTTGAAGAATGTAAACTATAGATGCTTAGGTTTCATCATAGTTGACGCACGTAAATCCAAACAAACTGTACCTGATATGCAAGCGAAACTGATGGTTAACTGTTCACAGTGGTGATTAGCTATTGATAAATGATAGGGGTAAATAATTCACTTGATTATAACCTACACTAGTAAGCCAGGTAATTCACTACAGGCGTTCTGAATATATTTTTGCAACATTTTAAGGTCAGCCATTCTTCATAAGGTCGTAGTAGACGGGTTTTATCTGCGGCTCATCAAATCTACTTTGTAACTACATCCGTTACAACCAGTGTTTAGCTAACATCGGCTGTTCATTTAGCCAAGAAGGACCCACCTTATGCAAGTTCACGGTTGTTTTTGTCATGAGTTTATCGTATGATACGTACTGGCTGAACACAACTATCAGTTCCGTCTTTTACGATGTGCTTTCATACGTTGTCGTGTCTGTTGACTCAGTTTAGCACTTTATATTGAACTGTTTGTGAACAGTAATGGCGGATAGGTTGCATGCGTCGAGGTAATTACTTCATGGAGTGGTTTCCTTGTCTATTTGCTGACCAATCGCCAAAACTGTATAAAATTGAATATACATGATACATAAAGACTTAAAACAGCAGATTATAAAATTTTACATGAGGTTCAAAAAGCCAGTACTTTTTCTTCTCACCTGGGTGCATGTAAACGCTACAGTTTTACGTGGCGGATAAATTTATTGATTACCTTTATCACACTTGATCACTGTATGTAGCACAGACGGTGATCCAGCATGAGCAAACTAAACATCACTCTGCTAGTGATCTTGGCAACAAGTCATTGTCAAGATGTTTTTCAGTCACACCAAATTCCGTGATGGATGCTTGGTATTTTGCAGGTCAACCACAAACTGTCTGTAATGTTTCGACCATTGAGCAGAGGGTGATTTGTAGTTGAGGAAAACGAAAACGTTGCTCTGCAACCCATGTCTAAGTGTAAATGAAATTTTATATATTGTATGAGACATGTGCAATTTGCCATTCTGACCAATCTGGGATTGTAGTTCGGTTAAATGTCAGCGCATGTGCAATGTTTCCACTGATATTGCATGGGATGGACAGTGAACTTCCACACAGGCGGTGTGATCGGCAAATTTAGGTTGTGCTTCACATTCAACTTTATAAACATTGATTTGATTCCCCCTCACACATAAGTGGTCATTTACGAAGCAAACTAAGATGTCGCTGACTTTTATAAACACCAGTCTTCCTGCAATGCATGTCTTCTTAACCGACCCCGAAATGTGAATTAATTGTTGTGGTCACAATCAATAATATTTTATCAGCCATATGTGTACACTATTGGACGAACAGAAAAACCTCTAATCTTATACCTTCTAAGTTACGTTTTAGGATCGCCAAACCTTTATCTTCGGGGTTTTGGGATTAACAGTCAATTAAAAAATGCAGTGGACATATGAGGTCAATTCAGCTTATTTTAGAACAAATTGATCAACCGACATGTGCAGTTTAATTCAACGTCCCAGCGGTTACTTTTCATGTTAAACTGAATTAACAAATTTGAACATAAGAAAATTAACTGTTCTCCTAAGTTAAGTATATAAAATCCTGGATACTTTGTGCAATGTTGGCAAGTTACATGTCGGCGAAACCAGGCCATATAACCACTGTTTCCGCTGACGTGTCTATCGTCTTATCCAAACATCAAGCCGCTGCAAATAGTATGTATGTTACTACCACAAATCTCCTCTGTTATCAGTATGCCTTCTTTTCCTGCCTTGTTTGCGTAATTATCTCACCGTGGTACTTAGGAACACCACATATTTTTTTCGCCAATTCCTATTTCACCAAATATAGCCGAGATATAGAGAAATAAGTAAATCCGTATTGCTTAGTTGTCGACCGGCCCTTTGATGCATTTGGCTCCAGTGATTTATCCTTAAAATTCGTGTTACAACTTCGGCAAAATTTTAGGTAGTTTTGCTCAGCCAGATTTGTGGATTGCGGCTGCCGGACAGAACGCGTTTGACACCGGAGCTGGCATGTCAGTGTTGCTTGTCTACGCGACATACATGGACCGATCAGTTGGTATTGTACGTTATAGTGTGTTGATTCCTGTGATGAACAACCTCGTCAGGTAAGTCACTGGGTATGGAAGCTGGCAGGTTTTTCGCAGAATAGAATTATAGTTTGGTTTCTGACCATTTTGTGCGATCTTATCCTATAGAGGTTTGCAGCAAACACGTCTCGGAAATGCAAGTTGTTATTTTGTGGAAATCACTTACAGACTTTGCCCTGGACAGATATAAACCAGGGATTTGCTGTCATTTCCTAATAAAGAGCTAAACGTAAACAGGTTTTGCAGTGACGTTCATAGTGCCAACTATTCCACTATATAAATAAAGTTATACTCAACCAAACATGCGAATGATAGAAAAAGCTTTCAAAATTTCAACGTTATCACGTGTGAAAGGTTTGAAGGTCTTTACTTCCCTATGGGTTAAGAACACATGGTTCTGTAACCTTCGGCGAAACAGCGTCCCTTGAAAACGATCCCTGACGGATTAAACGGACCCACGTCTGGTAGTAATACCATTTAGTCTGTGCTGTACATTGTTGTAAATTGAAAAATTACACGTCAAACGCACTAGGCGCAAACTGGCATATACTTTAAAATTGGGCAAAAGGTATAAACGAGTAAGCATGAAGGGGAGTGTGCTCATGTTAACAGGTTTGTCTTAGTGAATGTACTTAGTTCGTCCAGTAGAATCTAATCGACAACCTGTACTTAGTGTTTGAAACCTAATAAAACGATTTCTATCTTTCTTGATAGTCTTTACGCATCGTTTACAATCTTTTCTACGGTGTTCTCCACGCTCATACAAACGGACGGAACAATTACGCGATCCGCCATTTTGAAAATTATGCAAGATAGCGGTCCCGGAAGTACCGGGTTAACTTTCACTTGGTAAGTTTATAATTTATGGATAACCCACTAGTTTCCGACAGGCAACTTGTTGGGGGATCTTTCCAAACGAAAACATTAAATCTGCTCTGTGCTTCCAAATAAAATAATCTTCTCAATCGGACAAACGCATTAGCTGCTGTTTCACTACTAGGACTGATTTTAGAGATATCACAGTGCTTTTTGCTTTTGAGTGGGTTCTTGCGGGTATATGTTTATTTTGAATGAAACATATATATATGTATGTGAAATGAGTCACTTAAATAGCGCCTCATCTGACCACGTCATAGTGCTAGCATTAATATGGAATACGTGGTTAACTTACGTCGGTGATGTAAAGAACTTTGCTTCTACATATTGGAGTTCGATTGTAGCTGACACATTCGACTGCTGCCCCAGCACTACTGTAAGGTGATTTATTCCAGCCTTTATGTTACGAGGCTAGGCTGCCACTAAGACTAGGCTGGACTTGCGTCTGAAGGACAAACTACCTACGCAGAATCGATCCGTTTTTGTGTACTCATTGTACTGTTGTACAGGCCGTACAACAAGACGGTTAGTTAAATAGACTAAAACAACTCACTTAACTGGGTTTAATAATCCGATCATTGAAACTGTCAGTAATTCGATAGCCCCATATATGATTGATCAGTACTAGGATGAAACTTCTCAATATTTGCGAAGTTCCTGCACGTCACACAAATCTAGTCTGATAATACATATAAACTAGCGACAAACTGACCACCATATATTTGTACAATGGATTTATTTGATTCAGTAACAAATGTGTACAGAAATTGTGGTTCACGTAGTCACGGTGTGGTCACCCAAATCTTAACTCGTTGATTGCCACTGCTCTGAAGTCATCGAACAAATAGCTATATGTAACTTGTGTAAACATGCGATGAATTTGCCTCGAATATTGAACACTTTTTACAAATTGGATTATTTTACCGATCGACCGGTAACTCTCCAACAATGATGGGCCGATAGAGAATGACTGAAAAATAAATGTTCCGTACATATTAGCTTACATGAATGCAGGCTATTTTCTCTAAGTCCTTGTGTAGTACGAAACAGTTTTTAACTCTTTCTGTGAAATCTGCCAGCGCCATATATAACGGTGTGGCAAATCCTATACTGGGACCGTGGGTGACTTATGAATTGAAAACAACCGAATGAAATTAGAAACTTTTAAAGGAAAATTGACCTTCTGTTGCGTTAAAATGAAATAATCACGGCTTTTAATCTGTGAATTATTGTTAACGAGAAGCTCAGTTTTGTTTGTCTCATGCAAATGCCTCCGTTCATCAGATTTGAGAAATTTAGCATTGCTGGCAAGACCAGTGGATAGATGCTAATTTGTATAAGTTGCTTTACAAATTGTGCGAACAAGTGAGCGTTTCGGAACCAGGAACTAGCAAAAGCACGGGATATATATATAGCGCAACAACTACTTTTGCCAAATTATCCAACACTTTTAAAGTCAAATGAATGGGTCCACTGGCAACTCGTTTTCAAATCAAACATGTTCTCGTGACAGTAAACGTTAGTATTTCGCCACCCGCTCAGTTGATCATTTGAGCAAAGTGCCCTGAATAGCTGACGCAATTAACCTCTTCTATGCAGTCCGCAGACTTGACTTGTTCATTTAGACATCCGTTTTCAGCGGCTGTCTTGCCATAACCATTTGCCAGTCATTTTTGAACGATAAGGACACGTGAGAAGAGCCATTCGCATGTATAATGATTATTGTTCGAGCGCTATATCACAGGCACCAAATATCTCAGTTATTTCAGTCTAAGTTAGGTAAAATGTTCTTATCGAGGATCACATGAAATCATTATAATAGGCAACGTACAAATAAAGTCAAAATTCAATGTGTTTTATCATGTCCAGTAACGCGCTTATGAAAATTCGCGCCTCAATTTGGCAACTCTTACATTCTGTACTGTTCACTTTGTGATAGTTGAACTACTTAGATGAGCAAATCTGCCGCTGGCATATATCTGATGCAATCATAAACTAACCGTTTAACGCATGTTATCAGGATTTATGATTGTGAATACTTTTTGAGATATGAGGCATTTCATATGATAAGCCTCAGAGGGATTGGAAATTAACAGAAAGACCTGAAGGACCAATATTAAGACACTGAAATGCAATGGGTTTTGGGTGTCCGTAACAAGCAAACAGAACGTGAGTACACATCGAATTGGGAATTATTGCGGAGAATGAATCTATTAAAGAACAAGCGTTGTATAACTGTTCTTCGGATTCAGTCTTCTCGGTATATGGCACGATGTCAATCGAACGGAATACGTGTTTGACTTAAATGCACGAATGCTCTTTACATTTAAACAGCTCATATAAGAGTGTTTACTGGACACAAAAGTACATACCGTTGTTAAAGTCGAAACGGTTTCCTTTGCGGCCCAAAACGAATTGTTTTTTCAGTGCACGTGCCTTCGGTTTTCTAAAAGAACGACAGAGAGTATATAATCGGCGGACTACCTTGATAAATGAAAGAGGCTGACTGACAATGCTCAACAAAATAGCAGAAGATGAACAGTAATTCATAGCCATGTCGTACAAGAGAGGTCATTCAGCTCGATTGTACAGACCAAACCTGCTCTTAACTGCGACCAATATGTTTTCTAGATAAAAACCTGCTTAGGGTACCTGTGATGACCATGACTATATGACACCAGACCACATTCCGAAACTCAGCCTGATAGACTTGAAGTCGTCGGACGGCTTTGAACACAGCTTTAAAGAGGTCACAGGAGAAAACAAAGGCCGGGTCACTGCGAGTTCAACCCCGTATCTTTTAGTTCTTGCTATACACATGTACTATGGATGCGCGATCGGGCCATACATACGATTTTCATGCCTTCAACATCTTTAAGATCCAGCAAGTGAGTCGTACCAACTTTCAAAGTCATCCGCCGTATTGAAACAGATTTGTTTGATAATGGTCAATTGTTAAATCAATTTTACCGCCCAAGATTGATAGAATAATTTGTCACGAACGTAAAACATTGGAATATATAGGACATGCGGATAGCAACAACAATAGAAACAAT